>JAIUZE010011411.1:0-10354 GCA_022085475.1 Heliosperma pusillum | reverse complement strand
AATACGATTTCTAGCATATAAAGCATGTAAAACACGTAAATGATACCGAGTACCCCTTCACCGTTACCTTTAAGCGTCTTTACTAATCGTCAAGCTCCTCTTCAATAAGGTAATAGTCTTTGTCGGGATCTTGGAGGTCACCACCTACAAATAGATCGTAAAAGATGAATAAAATTCATCTTGAGAAAGACGGAAAGTTTGAAAAGCGAGAAAGACGATGATTTTAATATCAATACGGATAGAGGAAGGTACGGGAAGAAGAATAAGATAAACTTACGTAAATTCTATCAAGTAACGAAGAAGTTACGACAATTCTAAGATCGATATTCAAAGAGGGAAAGTTTCTTAAGGTAGAAGAAAGGGTTTTGTGCTTGATTTTGTGATGAATGAAAAATTAGGTTAAGGGAGGGAGTTGTGTGAGTTATGAAGGAAAAAGTCAAAGACGGTTTCCAAGTCAAGAAAGTCAAACCCGACTCAAAAGTCAAGAAAAGTCAAACTCGCCTTAAGACGGGATTTTCATAAAATCTCGCAGAAATTCCAAATACGAACTCGGAAATTCTAAATTCGACTCGAAACTTAAAATTCCAAATTAAAACTTAAATTTGCTGAAAAGATCTCGTAAAATATTTCTACTAGAAAAATAGGGTACATTTCCGGGTGTTACATTCTGACTTTCATAGGTCCACATTGTAACACCCGCAAATGTACCCTATTTTTATAATGAAAATATTTTACGGATACTTTTCAGCGAATTTTAGTTTTAATTTAGAATTTAATTTTCCGAGTCGAATTTAGAATTTCCGAGTTCGTATTTGGAATTTCCGCGAGATTCCATGTGAATCCCGTATTAAGGCGACTTTGGCTTTTTCTTGACTTTTGAGCCGTCTTTGACTTTTGTTGACTTTTTCCACTCACTCTCTTCATATACCCCCTTTAACCTAATTTTTCCTCACAATTCATTTCTTTCTTCTTCACTAAGAAACACCATAAAACCTTGCCTCCATTTTTTATCCATCTTCGAATCATCACTACGCCTTCATTTCTCGCTCGAATTCACGTAAGTTCGTCTCATTCTTCCCTTCTTAGCTTTCTCTATCCGTATTGTTAATAAAATTACCGTCTTTCTCGCTTTTTAAATTATCTGTCTTTCTCAAGGTGAATGATATTCATCTTTTATTATCTAATTGTATGTAGGTGGAGACTAGGAAGGTTTAGGAATCGTTTAAAGTCGCGAAAAGGTAACGGTGAAGGGTTACTCGATATCATTTACGTGTTTTATGTGATTTCTAGGATAGAAACCGTATTTAGATTATGGTTAGTATGCTTAGGACTTGTGTAGTTGTTGTTGGTTGTTGTTAGTTGTTAATTGATATGAGAATTGGTGATTTGTGATGATAAATGAGGATTTTGTTGTTGATAACATGTTAATTTTTGATCGTCCTTGAATCCCGTGAAGGACGCAGGCTGAGTTGGGGGACGCAGACTACGTCGTAGGACGCAGGCTGCGTCGTGGTGACGCAGGCTCCGTCATACGCTGCCAACAGAATTTTTCCTGCACTGACCCCTTTTCGTAATATGATCATATCTCCTTCGTTACTTGCTTGTTTTGGGAGTGTGACATCCCGTTGGAACCTTAAGAGGATAAGCTATCACCTCCACTTGGAATTTCTGCATTCCCATTTCTAGAACTCTAGTTATGACCGTTTGAAGTGGACCCTTGTTTTCGTTAGTTTCCAAACAACGTTGTTTTGGAGAGGTGATCTATGTTTTTATTCATTATGCTTCATAAACTTGTAATAATGCTTATGTATCATGTATTGACTCATGTTTATCATATTTAAACTTATATGACTCCCTATTCTCATGTTTTGTGACGGTTTTTGGTATGTTCCCACTTTGAGTCGGTTTTTACAAATGTTACGGTTTGAGCACTGTTTTGTCTTGTGCTTTGTACTCTCATTCCCTTGGCTACCTCCACGTTCGTAAGGCTGGAATGTCGGAACGGAGATGTATCCTACTGCTTAATTGCATGTGTTAGTGGGCATACGACGACGTTGTTGGGAGGCGAACGCTTTGCGTTGATCGACCCGGCCGTCAAATGTTGTGTACTTGCGAAGTGGTGTTATTTGCATGTAGCGTACCGCTTGTTATGAGGCTTGTGCTCTTTTCCGCCTCTTTCGTGAATTGTATCTACCGAATTTGGGGTACTCGGCATATTATTGTAAGACCGAGTCTTGGATGCGAAACGTTATCGCATGTCGAATCGGAAAACGTGATTCCGAGATCCTGGCCAGGTTTAGACTAGGACCGTATTATTATGATCTTGCTACCACGAGGAAATTAGTCTACATATACGAAATGTGATCGTGTATGAGTTCAGGGAAATGTGATCTCGTGGATGCCTTTTAATCATACTTGCCATGTACACGATGCTAGTGCGTTTCATTTACCATGAGAGATGTTGTCTTGTGTCGTTCTTGAATGCGTGATTTCATGATATTATTCATGGTCATTGCACGATTGGGCACCGTCTATGTATTGAGTTGTTTGAATGGATGATAACATGATTGGATTTATTCATGGTCATTGCATGATTTGACATGGTTGTTTGTCGAGTCTCAATCTTATCAAACTTATACCGCTAACGGTGAGATGCAAGCCCTAGTGAGCGTATTCGGTTGCCTAAGAGTGTCTTCACCGAGTCTTTGAATAACATGATGGATTCGGATTTGTATTCCATATGCTCTTATCATTATTTATCGAATTGCCTATCTATCCTTATCGTATCTCACATGTATATCTATATATGCATGATTTTACTTTTGTATTTCCTTCTATGTACGTTTAATGTGATATGGCTGGGAGAACCCGGAGTTACACCCCACTGATTGTGGCGTTCATGTTTTTCATGAATGAACAGGTTGCTTGCATGGATGGCTTTTTCCTTATGCTATTTTGGGGTTCGGGTGTGAGCTAGCGGGCGTTGTCCCTGGAAGTTTCACCTCTAGACGATTTTAGCTAGTTTTGCTAAACACTTGTTCTTTGCTAACATTTTGAGAGACTCCGTCTCTTAGTTGTATTTCCGTACTTAGTTTGTAATATTTTGACACTCCTCGTTTTATTTAACTTGAATGTATAAAAGTTTTTAAAACTACCTATTTCCGCTATATAATTCACATGCTTGTATGTTTTATATTTCCGCATTCGCGAGGGTTGTCACAGTTGGTATCAGAGCTTTATCGCTCCCGACGCACAGACGTGAACCCTAAACTTAAACTACTTGACCTTGAAATAATAAATGAGAGATGGGTAGACTTAAGGACCTAAGGTGGTAGTCTGTGGTGTACTTGATGTTTGTTAGGTTCTAACTTGTTTGTTTGATTGTGTTGAGTGATGTTATGTTTGTTTGTATCTACCGTCTTAAGGTGGATCATTGTGTTACCTAGAAGAAGTATACTCTACCGAAGATTTGAAGATTGACAAGCCTAATTGAAGTGTATTTCTTCCTCATCGATGTTTTCTCTCGTCCTTAATGTATCATGCTCTCTTCCTTCTATCTAGGTGCTTCTTTCTTTTCCAACTTGTTTGCCTCTGGGAATTTACTATTGATAGTTCCTCCATCTTACCATTGGTCAGAAGAACTTTGAATTTTGTGGAATATTAGTGTTTGTTAGAATAAATTTGTGATTTGAGGAAAATGGTGTAGATCTAAATTCACCCTATAATGATGATTGGTTGTAACTCTAAGGAAAGGTAGTAAGATAAGTTTGATGATTTTAATGCTTGATGCTTGCCATGACTAATGTGTTGATAGTTCATGGTATTTGATGGTGTAAGGTTGAATGAGTTGGCTAGGACTTCTTAAACCATTAGTGATTTAATCTTTTGAGCTTAGGAGTTTAGTAATATTAGAGTGTCTTGAGGATCATATCTAAATTGGAGCTAGTTGTTCTAAGTGAAAATATTTGGATGATACCTTGAGGTGTAAAACGCTTTTGAGACTAAGTGACTTCTGGTGGATTCTAGTTTATGTGTAGTAGTATAGGCTTGGTGACAAAGCTTTTGGCTATAGTTCTTGGATTTAAAGATTTGATCTTATCTTATGGTATCGGATACTCGTTTGGAGTAGTAAGGTTTCATTGTAAGTTGAACCATATTACTTGAGGATTATGATGTGAGTTATGATGGAAATACCTTGGGATGTTAATGATGATGTTTGACTTGAGGTTGTACTTTGTTAATAATGAACTCGTGGGCTATATGATATTGATGATGACGTTTTGTATGGTGTTTTACCTTGTTGGCCATAAGAGTTGAAAAGAGATTTGTATGAAGAAGTCCTTGTTAGTCATTCGGTTTTGAAACCTTTGGGAATGTATCAAATTTTGGAGTTGAGAGATTGTTTCTATGCTTGCGTTGCAATTTCGCAATTGGGAATCCGTGTTATATGAAGGGATCGATGAATTGGGTTGTAATCGATTTGTTATATCTAGGTGTACCTTACTTTGATAATTTGTGGTACGAGGGTCCCTTGTAAGAGACCTTTGTTATTAGGATGAGTTGCTTTGCTATCACCCAAAGTCTGAAAGGAGAAATTTTGTTGATTAAACCTTAAACCTTTACTCGTGCCATTGTCCCATTTCATTTCCATTCTTGAATGTTTTTGTCAAGATTGATCTTTAAGAAATCACAAGCTCGTACCTTCTTTCTCACTTGAATATCTTCATAACTCTACTATCTGCTTTGTCTCTTTCTTGACCTCGTTATTTTCAGCGCCCCTCTCTTTTAATCTCGTGCCTTATTTATTACCGTGTTCTTCTTGAGATTCCTTATTGTTTTCTATCTCGTTGCTCCTTCATCTTTTCTCTAGTGGATTGGGTATTCCATTTGTAAAGCTCAAAGAATAAGTGTAATGTATTTTGGGAATCTTTAGCTAGAATATGTGTCTTTGGATTAAGCAAATTTCATGTTGTCTTTGATCATGGAAAATAGGACTTAAGCTCTAGGATGAATCCTAATAGTGTTAATGTATCCTCTCTTGGTGGTTTTAGGTTTGGAGCTTGGTATTGTAGTGTTATTTTGAGAATCGAGTTGATCATGATAATAGTTTGTTGATGTTGAGTAGTATAACGGTTGCTTGGGATATCATTTCAGAATTAGATGTCTCTAATTGGTGGATTCTAAAAGAGACTTTGCTTTAGGGAAATTGAGTTGGTACCCAAAGTTTGAGGAGTATTGTCGTAAATGAAAATCGATTCATTTTGAGTTTTAGATGAGTTAGATGATTTGAATGGTTGTCTGATTGCCAAGTAATTGGCCATTTGTGGTTTGGAGTTAGTAATTTTCCTTGATTCTTAAGGAATCATAGTTTGAAATTGAGAAATGTTCGTTGCAAGCATTGGATAGTGAGTGCTCAGTTGTTATGGATTAAGGAGTTAGAATGGTGAACTCATTTATCTTGAGGATTAGTAACCACCATAGTTTGCTAATGTGACTATTTATATTTGAAGCTTCGAGCGTAGTATTGATCGAATTAAGTATGTTATGGCGTATTAAAGAATTATTATAATCGATAATGGATTGTGGATATTCCTTGTCGTGAGACTTTGGATGAGGCTAGTTGAATCTTAGATAATTTTGTTTGTTGCTCTGATTGTGTTTTGACTTTCGAAGATGAGAAAGTTCATTGCAAAGTTAGGATAATGAGTTTGAAGTAAATTGAATCAAGGGAATTTCATGGTAAGTCTCCTTTACCTTGTGGATTGTTAGTTGTGGAGTCTACTGTGCCGATGGACTTTAGTGGATACTAAATGGATCTGAATAATTAGGTTATTGGATTGAAATCTCGTGATTTTGGAATATTTTTGTAGGATTTCTGATGATTGAAAATGATGAGTTGCAAATTGGGTAAATTGCATTCTCTTGAGGATTTGGTTTATTAGTAGAGTTAGTAATGTCGAATTCTTGTAGATCTTCCTATTCCTAAGAGTTCGATTTGTTTCATTTTTGCGTGTTTTGGTATATATTTCGTTATAGTGATTTGTGAACTTGATGTTCGAGTCGCTCTATGTACGTGTAATGTCTTGATATTTTGATTTTATCTTTGAGAAAATCTTCAAATTTCCGTATTGTATTTCTAATTTAACTTTTCAAAGAAGTCTAAAGATGGATTGTGTACCCTCTTTTCGGAGAAAATAGATTTCTTTTGATTTTATGTTTGGATTTTGCGTTTGGTTGGATGTTTGGACTTATTATTGGAGACGTCTAGTGACTAGTCCTGCACTTACTAACGCTTGTTTGAATTTCGATTTCACTATTTCGACTTTAATTTCATTTGGATAATTTGAGTTCTCGTTCGCGACGGGCACTCTTGAGATCCGTAAATAAAGTTTCGCACTTGTAAAAATTTCCTTAAACCGTTTTAGAGAAGAACATCATTTCATAAATATTTTCCCTTATAAAAGTTTTCGTATTAATTTTGAAAACCGATTTTGTCCTTAATACTTTTGTTTTCTACTCTCAAGTTTCGAGGACGAAACTTTTTAAAAGGAGGGGTGATTGTAACACCCGGAAATGTACCCTATTTTTATAGTGAAAATATTTTACGGATACTTTTCAGCGAATTTAGTTTTAATTTAGAATTTAGTTTCGAGTCGAATTAGATTTCAGTTCGTATTGAAACTTTCCGCGAGTTTTAAAGTAAAAAACCGTCTTGAGCACGTCTTTGACTTTTTCTTTATTTTGAGCCGTCTTTGCTTTCGTTGACGTTTCCACTACTCACCCTAAATAGTACTCCTATAACCCTAACTCTCACAACTCTAATCTTTCTTCCTCATACAAACCACCAAAACCTAGCCTCCATATTTGCTCAAGTCTTAATATCGATCCTACGCCTTCATTTCTTGCTCAAATTCACGTAAGTTCGTCTTATTCTTCCCCTCTTAGCTTCCTCTATCCGTATTGGTAATAAAATTACCGTCTTTCTCGCTTTTTCAATTATCCGTCTTTCTCAAGGTGAATGATATTCATCTTTTATTACCTAATTGTAGGTGGAGACTACTAGGAAGGCTTAGTAATCGTTTAAAGACGCGTAAAGGTAACGGTGAAGGGTTACTCGGTATCATTTACGTGTTTTATGGGATTTCTAGGATAGAAACCGTAATTGATTTATGGTTAGATGCTTAGACGTGTGTTGTGTCGATGGATGTTGTTAGTTGTTAATTGATATGAGAATTGATGATTTGTGATGATAAATGAGGATTTTGTTGTTGATAACATGTTGATTTTTGATCGTCCTTGAATCCCGTGAAGGACGCAAGCTGCGTTGGGGGACGCAGGCTGCGTCGTAGGACGCAGGCTGCGTCACTCGCTACCGACTGGAATTTTCCTGCACTGACCCTTTTCGTAAAATGATCATATCTCCTTCATTACTTGCTTGTTTTGGGCGTGTGACCTCCCGTTGGAACCGTAAGAGGATAAGCTATCACCTCTATTTGTAATTTCTGCATTTGCATGTCTAGAACTCTAGTTATGACCGTTTGAAGTGGACCCTTGTTTTCGTTGGTTTCCAAACAACGTTGTTTTGGAGAGGTGATCTATGTTTTTATTCATTATGCTTCATGAACTTGTTCTAATGCTTATGTATCATGTATTGACTCATGTTTATCATATTTAAACTTATATGATTCCCTATTCTCATGTTTTGTGACGGTTTTTGGTATGTTCCCACTTTGAGTCGGTTTTTACAAATGTTACGGTTTGAGCCCTATTTTGTCTCGTGCTTTGTACTCTCATTGTAACACCCGGAAATGTACCATATTTTTCTAGTGAAAATATTTTACGGATACTTTTCAGCAAATTTAAGTTTTAATATAGAATTTTATGTTCGGAGTCAAATTTAGAATTTTCGAGTTCGTATTTGGAATTTCCGCAAGATTTCAAGAAAATCCCGTCTTGAGCCGTCTTTGACTTTTGTTGACTTTTTCCTTATATAAGTCATACTACCACTTAACCTATTTTCATTCACAACACAATTCAACATCTCCTTCTTCCTTATCAAACCACCAAAACCTAAACCCCCTTCCTTGATCGATCTTATGATGATCGCTACGTCTTCATTTCTTGCTCAAATCCACGTAAGTTCGTCTTATTCTTCCCCTCTTACCTTCCTCTATCCGTATTGATATTAAAAGTATCGTCTTTCTCGCTTTTTAAATTATCCGTCTTTCTCTAGGTGAATTATATTCATCTTTTATTATCTAATTGTATGTAGGTGGAGACTAGGAAGGTTTAGAAATCAATTAAAGTCGCGAAAAGGTAACGGTGAAGGGTTACTCGATATCATTTATGTGACACCCTCAAATTTGCGGAAAGAAAAAAATATTTAACTAGATAAAAGATAAGAATATAATAAAAGGTGTCATAAATAAAAAGGGTTCATACAAAAGGAAAATAATATTATACATAAAAATTATACAAGACGGGAGACATATCTCCCGTATAAATACGGAAATAAAAGAGTGTATAATAATATACAATCTAAGAACCGAATATAGGTCCAAGGTAAATACTTCGCTCGCTAGCTCGTCAATGTACCCCAAATATGCATCACCACCTGTTCGACCGCATTAAATATAAACACGGGAGCCACAGTCAGTGGGGAGTAACTCCGAGTTCTCCCAGCCACGAAATGTCGAGTTTAATAAAACATGAATAACATAAAAGCAATGTATATTGAAAATACAAAACCTTAAATTATGATATGCTTTTCATGTATGAAACAATTACAACTTAAAATATAACCGTTCATATGAAAGCTATCATGTGAAACCGATAATAATCTATAACTCGAGGTAGGGAAGCTGGTATGCTAGCTCAGAGGTTCCTCTCAGAAACATGGCCGTGATACACTCAAACCCTAATCAACACGTAATCATGTGAATAAGTTAACAATCGGTAATCCAAACTCTATCAATCTTAGCCGGCTTGCATCTCACCTTCTAAAACTCATAGAATCATACAAACATGAAAGACAAATACTTCTACAAACAGGAATAAGTTCTTAGTCCAGTCAATAGTCGACTTCTGTAACTCGAGGCTATACCACAAGGTAGGAAAACATCCTAGTCCTAGACTGATCAGACCTAGCGACAACAGCTAGTCCATTCCCCGTCCCATGACATAACCGTACATGAGAAACTCTACTAGGCGACCCCCTAAGCAGAGATGGCTAGTACTTAAGCTGGCTCCATTCCCAAAATGAAATAGGCAGCCATGCCCCAACTTGGATATAAACCCACCAAGCCGAGACACAAAAGCTATCAAGCAGTGAACTCCATATGCTCGTTAAAGACAGTACGGCCTATCTATGTTATGGTCCAAGATACTCATTTAGAATTAGAATGGTCAAGACGCCATATACTCATAATTCTCTATGGGTACTTAGTCAACACGACATATATCATACAATCAAACAGTCACGGGAAAAACTTCCTATCATGGGACTAATTGCATATAAATCATATTCAAATATCATATCGCCTCATATCTACTAAGGCTAATTCATTAATTAAATACAACCTTACTTGAAGACAAATCCCCGACCCGAGTCCCGCGACGGGTCATCAGTCAAAACGGGGCTGACTAGATCTTAGTTTGACCAATCCCGTTTGGTCAAACCGGCTAGAAACAGAGTCTTTACCACATAGACTTGATCATAAAAATCATCATATTCATTACATGTTATTTTATTAAAACTTCTAACATGGGAATTATTATATCATACCAAAACCCGTTTGACCTAAAGGATATCAAATTAAACTACAATCTCGTATTATAATTTCTAACATGTGAGAAATAATAATTTTATGAAAAACCTTTTAATTAAATATTTTACTTATTAATATATCTCACTTGCTAATTATTACAAAACACGATGAAATAACTATAACTCAAAAACCGTCACAAGTCCCAAAGTGGGACCCACGGGCTGATTTGGGTCGAGACATTACATGGGCCTGGACTGGGCCCCACGGCCTGGTTTTGGGCTGTTTTGGCTTTTGATCGATTTTACTAAAAACCGTTTCTTAATATTTCCCGCATGCTTAACATAATTAAAACTCGTCAAAACAACAACATAACAATCAAACATCGACACAACTCAAAGACCAAAACCCGGACCCACCATGGACCAACCCAGACCGGTCTGGACCGGGCCTGAACCGGACTGAACCGGCTGGTTTGGGTCCGGTTTTCCAGCCATTCCTCACGGTTCCAACAACCCCAATTCCAAATAAATTCTAACAGTTTTTAATTAACAAAAATCCATTGTTAAACATCCAATTTACAACCATAT
>JAIUZE010011410.1:0-94565 GCA_022085475.1 Heliosperma pusillum | reverse complement strand
TCTGTTAGACTCATCATTGATCGAACCATATCTAATAAAGTTCGATTTCTCCTTTCGGATACACCGTTAAATTGAGGTGTTCCAGGAGGAGTCCATTGTGATACTATACCACAATCTTTCAGGTGTGAATCAAATTCATGGTTCAAGTATTCACCACCACGATCGGATCGTAGGGTTTTAATCTTTTTACTCAATTGGTTTTCTACTTCATTTTGAAATTCTTTGAACTTTTCAAAAGCATCACTTTTATGCCTCATCAAGTAGACATACCCATATCTACTCAAGTCGTCGGTAAAAGTAATGAAGTAGTGATAACCACCTCTAGCTCGGATAGTCATTGGACCGCATACATCCGTGTGTATAAGTCCTAATACTTCACTTGCTCGTGTCCCTTTTCCTGTAAAAGGAGCATGAGTCATCTTGCCTAGAAGACAAGATTCGCATACGCCATAAGATTCGTAATCGAATGGTTTGAGTACTTTAGATGAAACAAGTCTCTTTATGCGTCGTTCGTTTATGTGCCCTAAACGACAATGCCAAAGGTATGATTGATTAGGTTCACTTGTTTTGAGCTTCTTGTTTTCTAAATGATAGACCTCTTTTGCAATATCTAGAACATAAATACCTCCAATAGAAATGGCCTCGCCATAAACCATTTCATTAAAAGCAAAAGTACAACAGTTGTTCTTAATACAAAAGGAAAAACCTTCCATGTCTAACACGGAAATGGAGATAATGTTCTTGGTAAGAGTTGGTACATAATAGCAATTATTTAAATACAACTCTAAACCATTAGGCAAAAGAAGAAAGTAGGTGCCCACGGAAACTGCGGCTACCTTAGCTCCATTTCCCATGCGTAGGTCCACGTCACCCTTGGCTAGTGCTTGCACGTCCCTCAGCCCCTGTACATGATTACAAAGGTGAGAACCACAACCGGTATCAAATACCCAAGAAGAGGTACTAGCAAAGTTAATATCTATCATATAGATTGATGAAAGAATTTTACCTGACGTTGTCACACAACCGTCTTTCTTGTCTTTCAAGTACTTGGGCAATTGCGTTCCAATGCCCTTTGCCACTTACACTTAAAAGCAATCCGCTCTACGCGTGTTTGTTGACTTGGGTTTGCATTTATCAAAAGACCTGGCATTTCCCTTGCCGGATTTCTTGAAAAGAGTCTTACCCTTTCCCTTGTCCTTCCTCACCCCAAGGTTCATGTTCTTCATTTTCATGGAAAGAACATCCTTGGGTTCACTCCCACTAGCCTCCATGTCCCTCTCCGCTTGGGTGAGGAGTGCATGGAGTTCATGGAAACTCTTGTCCATGACATTCATGTTATAGTTCACCCTAAATTGGGTGAACTTAGGTGAGAGTGAATGAAGGATCTTACCCACCACCAAATTCTTCGGAATTTTGCACCCTAGACGCTCTAAGGTGTCCGCGTACTCAACCATTTTTAGCACGTGCGGGCCAACTTTTTGGCCCCTTTGAAGCTTAGTATCAAAGAATTTCGTAATCGCCTCATATTGGACAATTTGAGGGGCTTGCGAAAACATCGAAGTGATCCTCGTGAATATCGCATATGCATTGAGAGAGATCAATTGGAGTTTGAGTTTGGGTGAGATTGATCAAATCAAGACATTCTTGACGTCATTAGCAACCTTCAAATAAAGGTCATACTCGGCCCGAACCACCGCGGACGATCTAGGCGCGGGTTCGGTGGGGGGCTCTTCGATCAAGTAGCGAAGCACGTTATCGGATAACGCGGCGCTCTTGATCGTTGATTCCCATTCAACGAAGTTACTTCCGTCATCCTTAAGGACACACTTGTCCATGACGGACCTCAACCATGAGTCTCTACCCAAGGTTGCAACGTTTGATGATGTTGACATTATGCGAATGTGTTAACTACAACAAAAAGAAATATATAAACATTCATTGTTAATTTACTTGAAAAACATTTTAAAAAGTTAAGCATTCATATAATGACCTCTCACTAAATTGTATAAATGATTCCAAGACCCATCTTTAAATAAAAATAGTCATCGCATGCTACTTTTATCTAGAAATGGTAAGTCGTTACTTGACTAAGTCTACCCTTAGAACTCTTGGTTGACGGATTTCAACTAAATCCATCTCCTAGTCCCAAGATAACGCTTATCTCGTTGAGTCCAATCCAATTTTAGCTTGTGATCGTATCACCCTACTTACCCGAGGTAAAAAAGGGACCCACGAGCGTGGTAGCCCTAATGAACACGGGATTCATAGGTGTTATTAATTGGTAAGGCTAATCTCAATTTTTTTAAATATGTGAGAGATCTTGTCAATTTAGTTATGAATTCCCTATAAGTGAACTAAGTCGGTGAATTGTGAATAACGTTGAATTGACAATAACGGTAAATAAACTGCATGTGTGACGATTTTGGCATGAGCGGAAATAAAGCAAGCAATCATGCAACATAAAAATCCTAGTATGGCCACCTAGCTAATCAAAATTAACTAGATAGTTACAAATCTGGAAACCAACTCCTTTGGTCCCTTGCCTCTTCACTTGGAACACCTTCCAAAATGGCACCGTCTTTCGGGAGTCACCGGTCTTCATAAAAATAATTACAAATATACAAATATACAAATTCCTATTATACATTTATTCTATAAAATAAAATTAATAAATTATACAAACCGGCGATACGAGATCGCAATAAAATTACAACCAAACCGTTATTCCCTTACATTACGGGTAATAACGATTAAAAACAACGAGGCCATACTAGGTACAAAATTTACATAAATTATTAAATAAATGACATTCATTCATTCAACCATAAATTAAATAAATTGCTGCAAAATTCATGCCAAAATCGTCCTAGATTCAATTCATGCTCATTGTAGCTCGATTTTTTCCGGGATTTATTGATTTTTAACCATTAAAAATCACTATCAACATTTAAATCGCATTTAAATTCAAACTAATTAACTAAACTATTTTAGAACTCAAAATTAGTCACTACTAATTTTTTTGGTCATTAATTAGATCGATTTGATTTCATTTGCTAAATATTACGGTTTAATCATAACAATTATGAAATAAAACCAAAATAAAATATAAACATCATAAAATTTGAAACCAAAATATTTGTACATTCTGGAAAATTTCCAGGAACTATAAAAAAATAAAAATCATTTGCTCAAAAATTTAAATTAATTTTATGAACAAATAGCTTTGTATTTAATGGTTTTATCAAATAAAAACATTAGATATAGTAAAACAGTGAAAACAATTATGACATTTCACCAAGAGTATCAACATCAGAATTTTAAATCTACAAAAAAATTTCAAGACCAGAAATGGACGTTTCAATTTTATGAACATTATAATCTCATATTATCGACTTTTATCGTATAAAAATCAATGAACATGCAATACATAAGTAAAAGTCACGAAAGTTTACATACAATATGTAAGAAATGCATGTGAGATCATATTAAAATTTCATGGCCAGAATCAACATGCAATATTTTTTGTTTAACTTTTAAATCATAAAATGATGTTAACTCGGTTTTTTTTTTAAACGCAAAAATCAAAATTAAATCGAAAAGTAATCCCTTAAAATCACGAAATTTGACCACAAACATTTTGAGGTCAGTAGGTATACATGCACCAAAAGTTTTTGTCAGAATCGTATTTTAAATCAAAATCTTTGATTTATTAGTTATCTTATAACTTTAATAAAAATGTCCAAAATGAACATGCATGCTACAAGCTAGCTCTGATACCCATTGAAAGTCCATAGACCTTAATTAGACTCCTCTAATTATTTACTAAATTACTTATTAATTTAGTTTATAATGATCTATGCAACATGCATGCAAATATAAAGACATTTATATAAGAGAAGAAATTTCCTCACATTGGTATGGAAAATATAAGGGCACAACAAGAACTCCTTCTTGTTGATCTTGAGCTACAAATATGGTTGAACACAAATAATCTCCAAAGTAGAAGATCTCCTCTTAGTTGCACCAAGATGAACCAAACAATCTACCCTTATTATTAACTAGATAATAAGATAGATAATATACTACTAATAGTAGACTATATTACTACACTAGTAATACTTAGGAAATATTAGTATATGAGAGTTGTAGTGAGAAGATGAGTTTTGAGAGATGAATGATAAAATAAGCAAGAATGAAGAAGTAAATAAATTGAACAACAATTGCTCAATTTATAGCCACAAGGGCCGGCTCTTTCATCACCCAAGAGTGACTTTTTTCTTCTTATTTTATTGCCATGTAAGGTGGTAATGTGTTGTAGTGAATAAAATGATATCATGTTTGCTATTCATGTCATAAGCATATGTTGCTTATGAGTATAAATAAGAACAACCATCATCACCATTTGACTTCACCACAACCGGCCATGTGAGCCTCAATTTGATCCATTTTGATTTTTGATATTTGTTCCACAAATACTTATTAATCATATGCTTAATTATCTTGTATAATTAAGTGTTAATTTGATCATATAACAACGTTTATTTTGTTATTTTGCAACAAAAAATGAATAATAGTACTTAACATTTTAAGTACGTATTCCGGCACCATTATACCCTCAATATAGCCCATGGGTCCCACAATGCTTAGTTAATTTATTTTACAACTCCTTGTAAATATAATTAACTAATTACCTCTATCTCAAAACCTCAATTAATTTAGTAATTTAACGATTAATTACTAAGTTAAATCTTATTTAATCGTATTAAAATAAGATATAAATGTATTAGTCAATTATCGCATAATTGAAAAATAAACTTAATTGAATTTGAGTTCTTAACTCAATTTCTAACAATTAACTCTCATACATATCGAATATATGTAATGTACTAATTAATTGTATCGTATACAAATAATTAGTTACTATTTGGATTTCCTCCTTTAGGTGTGACCGAAAGGGATCAGTTGATCACCGCCGTCATAAGACAATAACGTCAAACTCTAGTCAGCCAACCGTTATTGATTTACGTTAATCAACTTACTAATCATATATATAGTCAATAAATATCCCAATTTTATTCCATAATAAGATTTATTTTGTGGCGCACTATTGTGGAGGACACCTACTCCAACAAATATACAATCCTAAGAACCGAATATAGGTCCAAGGTAATACTTCACTCGCTAGCTCGTCAATGTACCCAAGTATGCATCACAAACCTGCCAACCGCATTAAATATAAACACGGAAGCCACAGTCAGTGGGGAGTAACTCCGAGTTCTTCCAGCCACGAAATGTCGAGTTTAATAAAACATGAATAACATAAAAGAGATGTATATGGAAAATACAAAGCTTTAACATATACGGTATGCTTTTCATGTTATGAAACAAATAACTAACATATAACCTAGCATATGAAGGATAAGCTACTCATGCAAGCTATCATATGAATCCGTTAACAATCTATACCACGAGGTAGGGAAGTTGGTATGCTAGCTCAGAGGTTACATTTAAAACATGGCCATGATACACTCAAACCCTAATCATACAAGATATCATGTGAATCAGTTAACAACCGGTAATCCAAACTCTATCAACCTTAGCCGGCTTGCATCTCACCTTCTAAGATTCATAGAATCATCAAACATGAAAGACCAATACTTCCAGAAACAGGCATAAGTTCTTAGCACGGCCAATAGTCGACTTCTGTAACTCGAGGCTATACCATTAGGTAGGAAAACATCCTAGTCCTAGACTGATCAGACCTAGCGACAACAGCTAACCCATTCCCTGTCTCATGACCAACAGTACATGAGAATCTCTACTAGGCGACCCCCTAAGCAGAGTTGGCTAGTACTTAAGTTGGCTCCATTCCCAAAGTGGAAGCAATTAGGCAGCCATGCCCCCGGCTTGGTATCAAAAGGCCCAGGCCAGTGACACAAAAGCTATCAACAAGTGAACATATACTCGTTAAAGATAGTAAGGCCTATCAATGTCATGGTCCAAGGTGCTCATTTAGAATTAGAATGGCCAAGACGCCATATAATCATAATTCTCTATGAGTACTTAGTCAACACGACACCAACCATATAATTAAACAGTCACGGGAAAAACATCCTATCATGTGACTAATGGCATATAAATCATATTCAAATATCATATCGCCTCATATCTACTAAGGCTACTTCAATAATTAAATAAAACCTTACTTGAAGACAAATCCCCGACCCGAGTCCCGCGACGGGTAATCAGTCAAAACGGGGCTGACTAGATCTTAGTTTGACCAAACCCGTTTGGTCAAACCGGCTAGAAACAGAGTCTTTACCATTTAGACTTGAACATAAAATCATCATATTTATTTCATGCTATTTTATTCCAACTTCTAACATGTGAATTATTAAATCTTACGAAAACCCGCTTGACTTAAAGGATATCAAATTAAACTACAATCTCGTATTATAATTTCTAACATGTGAGAAATAATAATATTATGAAAACCTTTTAAATAAATAATTTAGTTATTAAAATTTCCCACTTGCTAAATATTACAAAACACGATAAAATAACAATAACTCAAAAACCGTCACAAGTCCAAAGGACTCACGGGTCATGGCTGGACCGGCCTGAACTGGGCCGAATTGAACCGGGCCTAGTTTGGCCCACGGGCTGGTTTGACCAGTTTTTGGTCAACCTTTATATAACCGTTTCTTAATATTTTCCCGCATGCTTAACATATTTAAAACCCGTCAAAACAACAACAAAACAATCAAGTATTGACACAACCCAAAAGCCCACCCACGGACCAACCCAGACCGGACCTGGACCGGGCCTGAACCGGCCTGGTTTGGGTCGGTTTTCCAGCCATTCTCCACGGTCACCACCAAGCAACAAACCTAAATTATTTCTAACATGTTTTAATTAACAACCATCCATTTTAACAACCAATTCAACCATCATTCATACAAAAATCATGATTATGAACAATTCATCCAAATATGTCAAGAACACCAAACATGTTAAAAATTCATACAACATAATAATAATAACTACTTATCATGTTACTACCAAAAACCATAAATAACAAGAACATAAACAAAAACAAAAGTATGTAACATTAATTCGTCGAGTAACTCGGAATCGTTACCTTAGCTAGCACAAAATCAAGTAGCACCAAAATAAGAAGTAAAAACCCGTCTACTAATCTTCTTCTAAAATATACGAGTCACCAAACTCGTCTTCAAATTCTTCTCCTATAAGAAATGACAAAAATAACATTATTAGAATTAAAACTTGATTTCAACAATTAAAGTGTTGAAAACGATTTTGTCGGAATTGAAAATAAAACGTACGTGGAGATGGAGAGCGGAGAGGAGACTCTAGAAATATAAGTTAGGACGGATTTGAACAAGTAACGAAGGTTTTGTGACGACTTTGCTCAAGAACGCTCAAGAACACCAAGAACGATTTTGATTATATTAAAGAAGGTATTAATTAGATATTAAGTTGATTTATTGTAAAATGAAAAGATAGTTAGTGAGTAATGGGGTGGGTGTGCCGTGTAATTATAGAGGAATTAATGAGTCGGGTTTTAAAATTGTTGTTACGGGATTGACTCGGGTTTTATAATTATATTATGGTAATTAATTAGATATTATTAGGTTTTATGATAGTTTAATCAAATATCTAGATATTAATTAGATATTATGTTATTGTAATCAAAAGAAAGGAAATATCTAGACAAGAGGAAGTAGGCGTGTGGATTGACAGATATCGGGTCAGTTTAAGCGATTTGCGTAACTTAAACTGACCGATTGATAAAGTTACAAATATCCTAGATATTTGTATTAGTTTAATCCAATTAATTAAAAGATCTAATATGAGTGGAAAAAGGTGACATGGGGCGTGTGACTCATGCAAGAGTCGGGTTTCGAGTTTGTTTCTGGACTTAAGTTGACTCGGGAATAGTTAAATGACGTTCGGGGTTAAACCGTAAAACCTTCTCTTTAATTCCGAATAAATTCAAAATAATTATATTAAATTATCATAAATTCAAATAAATCTTAATAAATTAAAATAAATTAAATTTATTATTTTTCAAATATAATTTCGGTCTTTCAAATTACGGGGTGAGTCGGAAAAGTCAACGAAAGTCAAGGTCGACTTAAGAGTCAAGAAAAGTCAAAGACGACTCAAAAGTCAAGAAAAGTCAACGACGACTCAAAAGTCCAGAAAAGTCAAAGACGACTTAAAAGTCAAGAAAAGTCAAAGACGACTTAAAAGTCCAGAAAAGTCAAAGACGACTTAAAAGTCAAGAAAAGTCAAAGACGACTTAAAACGGGATTCTCATGGAATCTCGCGGAAATTCCAAATACGAACTCGGAAATTCCAAATACGACTCCAAACAATATATTCTAAATTAAAACTTAAGTTTGCTGAAAAGTATCCGTACAATATTTTCCCTAGAAAAATAGGGTACATTTCGGGTTGTTACATCAAAACTTTAGCTTAGATCAATAAGAATTTCATCTTTGTAATCTACTTTGTTGGGTACAAGTATTGTAATTTGTGGAACGACTATTCTAAGCAAGGAATTTCTATTATGGTTGTTTACATCTCATCATTGTCATTGTTGATTGCCATCTAGGTATTCCAATTTTATCTCTTGTTTAAAGTCATTATGTTTTCTAATTTATTGTTATTTGCTTTACATATTATCTTAGATTCATTTTAGTATCGTTATAATCGTCATTTCATTCCATTAGATTGTCAATTTAGCGTCGTTATTATCGCCTTATAAAGAGTCTTAAACTATTGTCAAAACCAAATAAACATGTCTATCCTAGTTTTTGTTATTAACTTCATCTTAGATTTAAACATTATCATGAGTGAGTAGTCACCTTTCTAGGGTGTAGGGTAGCCATGTTAGATTGATTAAAAGATGCTAATTGGATAAAAGAAATTGTGCTTTTAAAACATTGTGTCTATGCATGTTTGGACTATAACGATAGTTGACGATTCCTGATCAAAATCATTGACTAGAATGGAATTCTTTTCCAAGGTAGAGATACGTGAAATGAATAGACAAAGCATGACATGGTGGATTAAGACCTAGTAAATTGCCTAAAAGCCTGCTAGACCATCTGATCTATGATTGTAATGAACACATCATTCTTACGAACTCACAATGAATTATTTGCATGTTCCTTATCCAATTGCATCAATATGTTAATCTACATGTGTGAACCTACTTCCCTAGATGTTTTTTTATAATTGTTAATTCATCATTTGCTTTATTGTTTTCATTTCCATTTGCTTTTATTTCGTTTTCGTTTATGCCTTTTATTAGTTTAGAAATTAAAACCCCAAAACCCAGATATTCGTTAGATAAGACCCAATTGCGAGACATTTCACATTCTATAGGAAACACCATCTTCCTGAGGATCGACCCCTACTTCCCTAATTACATTAATTTGTTATTAGCTTAGTCTGGGTAATTTATCTTTGTATCGGGCTTGCGACAGGTCCGGTCAAATTTTGGCGCCGTTGCCGGGGAGCACGGTTTAGTTTTCCTTTTTCTTGTGATTTTTATCGCAATTAGTTTTATCTAGTCTTTAGGAACACAAATTCCTTTAGACCTCTCTTGATTTTTCATCTTAGCTTTTCAATCTTATGCCCAGATCTTCTAGACTAGGGACCCCTTTCTCCTTAGACCCCGATCTAGAAAGGACTCTGCGTTGGAGAAAAAAGCTATTCAACGAAATCTCAAAAGCTTCTGATACTTCAAGTCTAGATCGTATTCGTGAGAAATACTCGGATGTTTTATCTAATCTCGAAGGAGAAGGAGATCCATTCTCATCTCCATTCTCAAAAACCAATCAACTTTCAAACAACACTCCATCTTCATCTTCACAAAAGAAAATGGTTCGACTTTCAGATCATTCCAAACCAACTGCAGATACACTTCCAAGGGGTATCGCTACACCCCAAATCACTACCCAAAACTTTGAAATCAAACCTGCCTTCATCAATCTAATAGAAAGAAGTCAATTTGGTGGCAATACCACAGAAGATCCCAACCTTCATATTCAAAACTTCTGTGACTATTGCTCTATAATTAGACAAATTGGAGTATCCCAAGAGCAGATTATGGAAATGCTCTTTCCCTTCTCTTTAACAGGAAAGGCTAAACTTTGGATCAATAGCCTTGACCGAGTTGCCTTAGGAATAGCCGACTGGGATGGTCTAGCTCTTGCTTTCTATCAAAAGTACTTCCCACCAGAACGAACCGCACTCTTACGGAGTCAAATCACTGGATTTCGTCAGAGAGGCGATGAAAGCCTTTATGAGGCATGGGAAAGGTACAAAGAATTACAAAGAGAATGCCCTCATCATGGCCTTGATTCATGGTTCTTAGCTATCACCTTCTACAACGGTTGTTGTGGCGAATCGCGTCGTATCCTCGACTCCGCTAACAATGGTCGTTTCGATCAAATCGATGTAGAAATAGCTAGTGCAACTATCGAGTCAATGGCAATTCACGACTCTCAGTATAGCAACTCACGTGCTATGCCGCTCAAAACCAAGCAGGAAGATTCAAGCAAGGTAGCACTCCTAGAAGCCCAATTAGCCCTTCTGCAGCAACAAGTAGGAAGCTCTTCCCAATCCAAAGAACATGTCAACGTCACTAACCACATAGTGGTATATGAGACATGTGGGGTTGGAGGACATAGTTTTCAAGAATGTAGGAGTTCTCTAGAGCAAGTCAATGCCTATCAAGCATATAGGCAAGGCAATGCTTTCTCAAACTTCTATAATGAGAACACAAAGAACCATCCTTTTCTGTCCTACAAAAGCACCAACATTCAGAATCCCCACCATCAGATTCAACAACCATTCATACCACATCAACAGAAGCCCTATAATCCACCTGGTTTTCAAAACCAGAGACCTTCATTTCAACCAAACTTCAATCAACCTTATCAACATCAACCTCAACACCAACCACCCCAAAATCAAAACCAACCCAATGATTCAAGCTTGAGAAAAATTGAATCCATGCTTATTCAAGTTGTTCAAAAACAAGATTCAATGTTTGCTCAAATTCAAAAGAGAGATCAAGCACAAAATGCTGCCATCAAGATGCTTGAAACTCAAATGGCCCAAATAGCTGCCTCTAACACCCAAAGAAAACAAGGCCAACTCCCACCTCATGGTGAGCAACCGAGGGACACCGCTAATGCTATCACCCTTAGGAGTGGTACCACTTATAAGGAACCTCAGCAACCCAAAGAAACAATAGTTGAGCCGACACCAGTAGAGAGCCAAAAAGAATCCCAACCATCCACCGCTAAGGAAGCAGAAAACAAACCTGAAAAGAAGGATGAACCTTTGAAGGAACCCATCAAAATCCAAGTTTCATTTCCCCAACGCTTGAGGAGAAATCATAAGGAAACCCAGTTTAGCAAATTCATGGAAGTAGTCAAAAACCTCCAAGTAACGGTTCCCTTCACTGAACTAATCACTCAAATCCCTTCTTACACAAAATTCATGAAGGATATCTTAACTAAGAAGAGGACTTTAGATGATGTTGAAATCATAGCATTCACAGCTGAGTGCAGTGCTTTATTGCAAAATAAGTCCCCTCCTAAGTTAAAGGATCCTGGTAGTTTCTCTATACCTTGCACTATAGGCACCTACACAATTGATAAAGCTCTATGCGATCTAGGTGCTAGTGTAAGCGTCATGCCCTATTCCATATGCGAAAAGTTAAATATGGGAATTCTTAAATGCACCAGTATCACTCTGCAAATGGCAGACCGTTCTCTAAAACAACCTATGGGAGGTTTAGAAGATGTGCCTGTCAAAGTAGGGAGGTTTTTCATTCCCGTTGATTTCATCGTGCTAGACATGGCTGAAGATTCTCAAATCCCTATCATTTTAGGAAGGCCATTCTTACACACTGCCGGAGCAGTAATCGATGTTAAGAATGGAAAACTGACATTAGAAGTAGGTGACGATAAAGTCACCTATAACTTAAACAGTGCAATGAAAAGCCCCATGCTAGAGGAGCCTTGCTATTTCATTGACATTGTCGACTCCATTTTTGATGAATCTCTGTATCCATCAATAATCGAGGATCCTTTAGAAGCAATCTTATTGCTGGAGGATATCTCGGAGAATGACAATTTCGAGATCAGTGAGATGGAAAAGGATCTGACTGGAAAAGAGATACTGTCAGAAGAAGTTCAAAAGTTCATAAGCTTAATTAATGATCCTTCCAAGGCAGAAGTACACAAACCTGAATTGAAACCTCTTCCCTCGAATCTAAAATATGCTTTTTTAGATGAATCTGAGTATTGCCCAGTCACAGTGAGTGCTCTCCTAGATGAAAATGAGTTAACCTCACTATTGACTGTCTTGAAGAAGCAGAAAAAGGCAATAGGTTACAAACTTGAAGATCTGACTGGCATAAGCCCAGACTTCTGCATGCATAGAATCAATTTAGAAGAAGGCCAAAAACCTTGTGTTCAAGGACAACGCCGTCTTAATCCCAACATGCAAGAAGTAGTTAAAACTGAAGTTATGAAATTGCTAGATGCTGGCATAATCTATGCAATCTCTGACTCTAAATGGGTTAGCCCTGTTCAAGTTGTTCCCAAGAAAGGGGGAACAACAGTAGTCAAAAATGAAAAGAATGAGCTCATCCCCATAAGGATTGTGACGGGATGGCGTATGTGTATTGACTACAGAAAGTTGAATCAATCAACTAGAAAAGATCACTATCCTCTGCGCTTCATTGATAAAATGCTAGAGAGGTTAGCTTGCCACAAATATTTCTGTTACCTAGATGGTTACTCAGGATTTTTCCAAATTCCTATCCATCCTGAGGACCAAGAGAAAACCACCTTCACCTGTCCCTATGATACTTTCGCTTATCGCAGAATGCCATTTGGCTTGTGTAATGCACCTGCCACTTTCCAGCGTTGCATGACTAGTATTTTCACGGATTTTGTTGAATCTATCATGGAAGTATTTATGGACGACTTTAGCGTCTATGGCATTTCCTTTGATAATTGTTTGACAAATCTATCCAGAGTTCTAAAACACTGTGAAGAAGTCGAACTTGTTCTTAACTGGGAAAAATGTCACTTCATGGTGAACGATGGTGTAGTTTTAGGACACATCGTTTCAGAAAGAGGTATAGAAGTGGATCGAGCTAAGATCCAAGTTATTGAACAGCTGCCACCACCTGCTAATATAAAAGGAATCAGGAGTTTCCTTGGCCACGCCGGTTTCTACCGACGATTTATAAAGGATTTTTCAAAAATAGCCAAGCCCCTGACCGAGCTCCTTTTCAAGAATGCACCTTTCAATTTCACAAAAGAATGCCTTGAGGCATTCAACAAAATCAAACGTACTTTGATCACCGCACCTATAATCCAGCCACCTGATTGGAATCTGCCCTTTGAGCTGATGTGCGATGCGAGTGGTTATGCCGTAGGAGTTGTTTTAGGGCAAAGAAAGGAAAAGTTACTTCATGCAATTTACTATGCTAGTAAAACCTTAGATCCTGCCCAAATCAACTATGGCACCACTGAGAAAGAACTTCTCGCCATTGTTTATGCCTTAGACAAATTCCGCTCATACCTTATAGGATCAAAAGTCATTGTCTACACTGACCATGCTGCTTTGAAATATCTGCTTTCGAAGAAAGAGGCAAAACCTAGACTTATCCGATGGATCTTACTCCTTCAAGAGTTTGATTTAGAGATCCGGGATAAGAAAGGAGCAGAGAATGTAGTCGCTGACCACCTCTCAAGGATAAGAGTAACTGAAATAGGTTTACCAACGCCAATTAATGATTCGTTTGCTGATGATTCATTAATGGCAATTGCGGACTCTTCTCCTTGGTATGCTGATATTGCCAATTTTCTTGTCAGTCGCCAGCTACCCTCTGACCTTTCTTATAACCAAAGAAAGAGATTTTTGCATGATGCAAAATTCTTTGTTTGGGATGACCCCTATCTTTTAAAGCAATGTTCAGATAGTCTGTATCGACGTTGTATTCCCCAGTGGGAAGTAAAAGGAGTTTTAGAAGGATGCAAGTCATCTGCTTCTGGTGGTCATCATGATCCGTCCAAGACTGTAGCAAAAGTCTTACAATCCGGGTTTTTCTGGCCCTCGATGTTTAAAGATTCAAAAGACTTTTTTATGGCTTGTGATGCTTGTCAACGAATAGGTCAAATATCCAAAAGACATGAAATGCCTCAAAACGGCATATTAGAAGTCGAAATATTCGATGTCTGGGGTATTGTCTATCAAGGACCATTCCCTTCTTCTAATGGAAATCGTTACATTTTAGTCGTTGTCGACTATGTTTCAAAGTGGGTAGAAGCAATTGCCACCCCCACCAATGATGCTAGAGCCGTGTTACGACTATTTAAAAAGATCATCTTTCCACGTTTTGGTGTACCCATAGCCGTGATAAGTGATCGAGGAACTCATTTCGGAGAAAAGAAGTTAGACACCCTGCTTGCCAAGTATGGTGTGTATCACAGACGAGGTTTAGCCTACCACCCTCAGACCAGCGGTCAAGTAGAAGTTTCGAACAGAGAGCTGAAAAAAATTCTTCAAAAAGTAGTCTCAAAATCTAGAAAAGATTGGAGTAATAAGCTTGATGACACCTTATGGGCTTATCGCACAACTTTCAAAACCCCGATTGGAACATCTCCTTATCGGTTGGTTTATGGAAAGGCATGTCATCTCCCTGTCAAGTTAGAGTACAAAGCTCACTGGGCTATCAAAGAGCTCAACTTAGACACTAAGCTTAGCGCTGATAGAAGACTTTTGCAACTCAATGAGTTAGAAGAGTTTCGTTTGCAAGCTTACGAGAATTCTAGGATTTATAAAGAGAAAACGAAGCGTTGCCACGACAAGCGGATAATCAGAAAAGAATTTAATGTCGGTGACCAAGTACTTCTCTTCAAATCCCGTTTGAAAATTTTTCCGGGAAAACTTCGATCACGATGGTCTGGACCATTCACTGTCACAAATGTGAGAAAATACGGTTATGTGGAATTAATGGCTAGTAATGGTGAAACATTCAAGGTCAATGGACACCGATTGAAACTCTACTATAGCAATTCCATGATAGGATGCTTGGATATTGTCTATATCGAGCGTCAATCCCCAACCAGATGATTTCATAGAAGACTCCGTCGAGCGAGACGTTAAACCAGCGCTTCTCGGGAGGCAACCCGTGTTTCCTTTCTTTTTGCATTTTATTTTTGCTTTCCCTTTCTCGTTTTTTTGTTAGATTTACTTTGCAGATGAAAGAGTTTTTAAAGAATCTATGAAAGACCTTCCTTGTCAAGTCCAAAAGACTAGCTTGGGGGAGTCCGCGCTGACTAGTAAGCTTCATTCTTCTTTCATTTTTCCCTTTTTACCCTTCTTCCCATTAAGCATCTCGTTGCATATTTAGCCTGTGTGCTCACATTGAGGACAATGTGATGTTTAGCTTGGGGGAGGGATTGCATTTTCCCATTTTGCATTTTAGTTGTTTATATTTTTCAAATTTTGAATAAGAAAAGAGAAAAATTTTAAAATTTTGAACATCATTGAATGCTTTTCATGCTTTGCTTGCTTGTTTACTATGCTATCATGTTACATTTCCCAAACTTAGAGCTTTCAAAAGATAATGATTCAATATTCATTGAATTGTGCATACATGGGGAAGTCTTGTACACAGTAGGCATGGAATGAATCTATAGATGAGTACGCTTGATCTTGACATTTGGCAAGTTACATATATTGTATGGTAGAACCTCCTTAGACTGGTACATCTATACCCAGTCTCATTAGGTGTGTGTAGTTCTCCTTGTGATGTGTGTCATGTCAAAACGCATAAGTATGGTTCTCATTTCATTTCTATAAGCATTGCATTCATGATTCACTAAGATTTGAAGCCTTTTTCACTTTCAATTACCCCTCAAAATTAGCCCCTTCATACAAATGTTTCACAAAATAATAGCTACATATGAAAACTGCCTACCTTGTTGAGCTAGTAGCTAGACTATGGTGTATGGGTGCTCTTTTGAGAAGATTTGTTCCTTTATGTCAAAGTGAATTTGGGAAAACGAAATTGTTCAAGAAGTGATGTTATGTTCACAAAAAAAAAAAGAGAAAAACTGAAAAAGAAAAAAAGAAAAAAGAAAAATTGAAAAAATATCGAAAAAAAAAAAGAAAAAGAAATAAAAGAAGAAGTTGTGAGTATCTCCTCAAAATGTCAATTCAATGTTAGAAGGAGTTCACTCTCGTATTTCGTGTGTAATAAGCCAATCCGTTCATTCTGGCTTCGTTTTTTGTCTTTTGGGAATTAACCGAAAGTCTGGATTGAGTTTTCATTTACCATTGGTCAGTTTCTAGCTCATTATAACCTTTACATGACCATAACTGTTTGTCCACCTTTCACCCATTTCCCAAAGCCTTCTTCTTATTTTTCCGGCTTCTTTTCTATGTGCATTGTGATCTTTAACTTGTGTTTTGAATTGTCTACCATATTAGACTGCGGACACATTTTCATAAGTCGTAGATAGGTGAGTGTCTCAAAAACATTTACACATAAAGAAATCACCGTTTACATGCAATGAGTGTTCGAGTGTGTCGTGAGAGTCCATTTGTCAAAAGATCATGCAAGAGCCGAAAATTCTGTAGTGAAATTCTTTGTGCTACGCCGTTATGTAAATCTCAGCCATGTTTATGTATCATTCTTACCCACGTTGTTTTTGGGTTATGATTCATTATGTTTTCAAAGTTTTACGTTGAGATTTGTTTCTTGATGGTGTAGTAGCCAATGCTTGCACCCCTTGTCCTGGTATTGTTTGTTATGTTTGCTTGAGGACAAGCAAAGGTTTAGCTTGGGGGAGTTTGATAAGTGAATATTTGTATGATTTTAACCCCCAATTTAGCTCGATTGTGTATGTCATTTGTGCTTTGTTAAGCCATTTTATGAGCTAATATCGTCTTCTAGGCGAATTCCTATGTTCTAACCTGTTTTGTAGGGAAATTGACGTTTCTACGCCCTTTTTCTATATTCCCAAGCATTTGCCTAGAACCCGACAATTTGAAGAAGCAAGTTTGACCATATCAAAGGCATTTCAAGAAAGTTCACCAATTCAGAAGAAAGAAGAAACAAAGACGATGTCGCAGTTGTTAGAAGATCGATCAGTTGGGCAAAGGCGAAGAATTCATCGCTTTACATCAAACCCTATCAACAAACCCGACTCAAAAGGTCAAGGGGGATGATGGAAGTCAAGTCATATGCAAGGGGAGATGAAACGAGAGTCAAAGGACCCAGATTGCAACTTACCCGATCGGGGATCTCTGCTGATCCGAGCTTTTGCTTCGACTTCCTCATTTTTGTCCTATGTGATGAATGCATGACCCCTCCCCCACGAAACCCTAATGCTATATAAAGAGCTTCAGCCACCACACTTCAACACATCTCTACATCCTCTTTACAATAATCTCTTCTGTTCTTGCATTTTCTCTTTAGATTAAGAGGAATGGAGAACTAGCCTCTCTTCTCTCATTTTTTTCTTCTTTTCATCTTTAGTTCTTAGTTTATTTCTGTCTTTTCTTCATCAAAACTTTAGCTTAGATCAATAAGAATTTCATCTTTGTAATCTACTTTGTTGGGTACAAGTATTGTAATTCGTGGAACGACTATTCTAAGCAAGGAATTTCTATTATGGTTGTTTACATCTCATCATTGTCATTGTTGATTGCCATCTTGGTATTCCTATTTTATCCCTTGTTTAAAGTCTTTATGTTTTCTGTTTGATTGTTAATTTCTTTACATATTATCTTAGATTCATTTTAGTATCGTTATAATCGTCATTTCATTCCATTAGATTGTCAATTTAGCGTCGTTATTATCGCCTTATAAAGAGTCTTAAACTATAACATTGCCTACCTTTGTTGAGCTAGTGACTTGCTACTTGTGTTGGGGTGCATTTATTTTTGGGATTTGCTAAAATTTGTCATTATTGTAAGCTTGTCGTTGCGAGATTGCTGATTCCCGTATCTTGGTGGATGTTGGCTTTAAAGAAAGAAAAACAAAAGAAAGATACAAGATGATGAAGGAAAGAAAAGAAAGAAGCATGAGAAAAAAAATGAGAAAAATGATAAAAAAAAACAGAGTAGAGAAGAAGAACGAGTTGCTTCCAAGTTTTATGAAGTATTTGATTTTGGGAAGTATACACGTGTCTTGTAATGTTAAAAGAGCCAATATGCTGCTTTTGGCTCTAGTTTATGTTATTTGGGAAGAGTTAAGGTTTGGAATAAGCATTCTTACACATTTTGTTGTCACTAGCTTGACATCAACTCCACATGACCAAATTCGTTTGTCCACTTTCTTACCCATTTCCCCTAGCCTTCTTCTTTATATTATTCGCTTCTTTTCTTATGCATTATAATCATGACTATCAGTGTCTTAGCTTATTGATTTGGAATGTTTACCATACTAGATTGCGGGCGCATTCTCTCGAGTCGTAGATAGCAGAGTGTCATTCACATATATTTGCCATGTTCATTTCATGAGTGTGAGTGTTATCCCATGAGAAGTCCAATGTCATTTAAAGATTATGCAAGTATCGAAATGTCCATGTTATGACAACCCTCGCGAATGCGGAAATAAAACATAACAAGCATGTGATTTATATAGCGGAAAATACGATGTTTTTAAAACTTTTTACATGCTAAGATAAAATACGATGAATGTCAAATAATTACAAACCAAAGTAGAATATACTACAAAGAGACGAAGTCTCTCAAAATGTTAACAAAAGACAAAGTTGTTTAGCAACTAGCTAAGGAGCGTCTAGAGGTGAATAATCCAGGCCAACGCCCGCTAGCTCACACCCGAACCCAAAATACCACAAGCAAAAAGGCATTCAATCAAGCAACATGTTCATCCATGAAAAACATGAACGCCACAGTTAGTGGGGAGTAACTTCGGGTTTTCCCAGCCATATCACATTAAACATACTTAAACGGTAATACGAAAGTAGAGCATGCATATATATAGATATACATATGAAATACGATAAGAATAAATAAGCAATTCAATATATAAGATATCGGTACATGAAATACAAATTCGTAACCATCATGCTATAGATAGACTCGGGGAAGACACTCTTAGGCAACCATACACTCACTAGGAAATTTGGAGATTTTCTCAAAGATAAACTCAAAATAACACGACATTACACGTACATAGAGCGACTCGAGCATCACAAACACAATTCAGGGTACGAAAATGTATACAAAACACTACAAAACAAAACAAATCGAACTCTTAGGGATATGAAGATCACAATGAAGTCGGCAGGAAGATCTACAAGAATTCGACATCACTAACTCTACTAATAAACTAGTCCTCAAGAGAATGTAATTTACCTCAATTACACCATAACCATTCTAAATCGCTAAACTTTATAAACATTATTTACAACAATCCTAATCAGAGCAACAAACATAATTATCTAAGATTCAACTAGCCTCATCCAAGGTCTCACGACAAGGGAAGATCCACAATCCGTTATCGATTATAATGATTCTTTAATATGCCATAACATCCTTAATTCGATCATTACTACACTCGAAGCCTCAAATATAAATAGTCACATTAGCAAACTATGGTGGTTACTAATCCTCAAGATAAATAAGTTCACCATTCTAACTCTATATTCCATAACAACTGGGCACTCACTATCCAAAGCTTGCAACGAACATTTCTCAATCTCAAACTATGATTCCTTAAGAATAAAAGAGGATTACTAATTCCAAACCACAAATGGCCAATCACTTGGCAATCAGACAACCATTCAAATCATCTAGTTCATCTAAAACTCAAAATGAATCAATTTTCATTTATGACAATACTCCTCAAGCCTTGGGTGCCGGCTTAATTTCCCTAAAGCAAAGTCTCTTTTAGAATCCACCAATTAGAGACATCTAATTCCCAAATGACATCCCAAGCAACCGTTATAATACCCAACATCAACAAACTATTATCACGATAATAAGGCAATGTTATAAACCAAATAAACATGTCTATCCTAGTTTTTGTTATTAACTTCATCTTAGATTTAAACATTATCATGAGTGAGTAGTCACCTTTCTAGGGTGTAGGGTAGCCATGTTAGATTGATTAAAAGATGCTAATTGGATAAAAGAAATTGTGCTTTTAAAACATTGTGTCTATGCATGTTTGGACTATAACGATAGTTGACGATTCCTGATCAAAATCATTGACTAGAATGGAATTCTTTCCAAGGTAGAGATACGTGAATTGAATAGACAAAGCATGACATGGTGGATTAAAACCTAGTAAATTGCCTAAAAGCCTGCTAGATCATCTGATCTATGATTGTAATGGACACATCATTCTTACGAACTCACAATGAATTATTTGCATGTTCCTTATCCAATTGCATCAATATGTTAATCTACATGTGTGAACCTACTTCCCTAGATGTTTTTCATCATTGTTAATTCATCATTTGCTTTATTGTTTTCATTTCCATTTGCGTTTATTTCGTTTTCGTTTATGCCTTTTATTAGTTTAGAAATTAAAATCCCAAAACCCAGATATTCGTTAGATAAGACCCAATTGCGAGACATTTCACATTCTATAGGAAACACCATCTCCCTGAGGATCGACCCCTACTTCCCTAATTACATTAATTTGTTATTAGCCATGTCTGGGTAATTTATCTTTGTATCGGGCTTGCGACAGGTCCGATCAATAGGTGGAATGTTATCGTGTACAGTATGGTCAAGGATGTCTGCAGGAGGTAGCCTAGTTTCTATGGAAATAATTCGGCCTTCAATGGCATTGAGGCGGGCATAAGCTTGGTCTTGACTTGTTTGGAGACGGATTAGTGCAGAAAAGGACTAGATCATTACCATTTTGCTCGGGTTGATGAACACTAGTTTGGAAAATGACTAGTTCTGAAATATTTGTCCTATACAACCGTAGTGTGGTTGTAGGACTTTTGACTCGAAGTGGAGAAATGATTTTGACTAGACACTTGGACAGAGTTTCGACTCACTTTGCGCTACTTTAGGCCACCTTTAAAAAAATGTTTTACAGTTTTGAAAAGGATTTTGTTTTGAAAAGCTGGTCTACATTTTATTTAAAAATAATTTTGATCACATATGCATGGGTTATACACATTTATAAAGGCATTATAACGGTATGCAGAGTGCATTTAAAATGGTTTTCGCTTTAGAGGGAGGGTTGCCATACCAAGCAATCAAACCCAGGGTAAGGTCGGTTCCAAGTCCATTTCCTCGAGTAGTGAAAGCTCTTGATACTAACATGACTATGTACCGCGGTATGGTTGACGTCAATCGCTATCCATCTTAAGGCCCAGATAAGAATTTGGTCCGTCTGGACAAGACGATTAGTCGAAATAGGTTGGGTTGGGCCTAGGAAGGCCGAATAAAAGGACCTAAGAAAGTCGAGTAATGAGAACCGTTAACTATCTCGTACAAACTATTCCTTAACCTTGTTCAAGTTACACCCTCGGTAACACGTAAGTGTATAATCCCCAGCGGAGTCGCCAAACTATGGTACACGGCGGGACCACAGATCGGATCAAGGACAAGTGTAGAAATACACATTTGTGGAGTCGCCACCAATGTTTATGGGAAATTGGAAGCGTTTAAATACTTTATGCCATGTCAAGAAACAAAGTAATGACATGAACACTAAGAACTTAGTACCCTTAGCATTATATGTGTTGAATGACTCTTGTGGATGCCAATGAACACGGATGTTCACAGAGATCTGGAGTAAGGGGTAAGGGTACGTATTAGGAAGCTCTGTAATAGAACATCTAATTCCGCCCGACACGATAGCGGTCTCTACTAATGATTAAGGAAATCGTTCGTATTTGATATGTCATCGGTTATATGCATGCAATGCAACATCCAACGTTTTAATCCTAGCATGTGAATTAGACTAGGTTGGTAAACACTAAAAAGAAATCAATTATGTCAAATTGGGAATTTAGGATTAATTATAAACGAATGGCGAAGAAATCGTACAATGATAATGATTAATAAAATTACAACTGATTACACGATCTATGTCATAAATCTACTCAAAACGGAAATTTGAAGAAAAGGAAAACGGAGATTACAGCTGCGTCCTCTAGAAGAAGCGCAGTAATCTATGCCTCGGTTCTTGAGTAGAATTCTGACTGTGAAGTCAGAATCGCAAGCAATTAACATTTTTTGTGTAATTAGGATCGATTATTTATCTATGACTTGAATGAAAGTGATTTAATATATTAATAACACTACAATTTATATCAACAACGCATCCAGATATTTGATATGAACAAAACGAACCTCTAAAACCCGAATTTGATCCAAAGACAAAAACCCGCAAATATTGAATTATTAGGGATCTAAGCCAAGAACAAAACGTTTATAAAAGATAAATAAAAAATGAATAAAATAATAAAATAATAAAATGAAAATAAAGACGTAGAAACCAGAGGAAGAAGAAGAAGAGCAGGAGCAGGTGCTGCGTTTATTTTCGACGGCTGATGACTACTGAAAAGGTTTTATGAAAAGGTCTTGATTTGAAATGATTTTGAATTTAATCTGACGTCAATCTTACATTAATAAAGAAATAATAAATAAAAAGACGGGATTTACACCCTCAGACTTACATATTGACGAAACGAGATTAACTAAGTTACCTTTTTATCGATAGCTCGCCTCGAATGTATGTAGAAAGTGCCCTTGTTAAAGAACTAAAATTGATTGATTAAGTTGATTAATTAAGTGTAATGGGACAAATTGTTCGGTCAATGCAATAACGTGACGGGTACCCAGAAGGATCTAAGCTTACGTGGTCGATTGATCAAGCACGTAGATGTCGATAGCTTAGAGCAAGGTCTCGAATGCAAAGAGATAAGTGAAGGGGCGAAACACTCGCGTGCTTTAAAAGTGAGAACGGAGCTCTCCTCTTATAGCGGAAAATGTGAAAGTGTTCAAGAACAACTAAAACTTTGGAAAGAACAGACTGGGAAGAGAGGCAGCAGGACTGTGATCCTTCTAAGAGGCGCAACATATGTTGCGTCATTTCCCCAGAGGTTTCCTGCTATGGAAGGAAGATTCCCATGTTACTATTACGGAATTGTGGTTGATCTACACTTCCCTATATAAGGATACGAGATAATTTTATAAAAAAGAGAGAATTTTAAATATTTATAAAATAATCAAAATATTCTGCGCGTTCCGATTGGAGTTTTAAAACAGTTTTTAGAAAATATAGTGGTTTCCGACCCGGACTCCAAATGAACTCTAATGACCGTCAAAACGATCGTACCAACGCGTAGATGACGACCTAGGGCTAGACACAAATATTTGAACTAGCACTTGACGTTAAACTTACGAATTGTCATAAACTACCGTACTGGGTGGTTGGCGGAAGGTGTAGAAACGAGGTATCTACAATATGAACAACTTCTAAGTGTGTTGACATGCTTTTTAGAGGACAAAGGATGCTCATTAGAAGAAATTAGTTTTTGTCAATATACAGCTTTTGGACAATTGCAATTTCAATTTGGTTGTAATAGTTAGACATGTAGACATTTAGTTTGCTTTAGTTTGTAGTAGCTTGTATTTTGCAGGTACTTTTCTAATTGGATTAGGCTACCCTGTTTTCAAGCTAGCTTAGGGGAGGCTTCTACACTTTAGTATGCTTTCTTTCCTTCCCCTATTTTTGCATGTGTCATCCCATCTCCCCATGTTGTTTTTTGTCTGTCCATCTTTGTGTCACACATTGAGAACAATGTGTGTTCTAGCTTGGGGGAGGGATTTAGTAAGTCTAGTTATGAGAAATCTAACATAAATATTTGAAAATTGAAAGTAAAACTTTGATGTTGTGTCCACCCATTTGTCTTTTGCATAATGTCATTCCTACTTGCATTTCCTATATTGCAGTTATTTTAAGCAAATGAATCATGCTTTATTCTCGGGAGTTTGCATTCATGGGGATGTCTTGACATAGTGGGTGAGGGATGGATTTTTCAACAGAATAGACTTGATCTTAACATTGGTAAGCTACATATATGGTAAGGTAGACCCTCCAATGGCCGGTGCATATATACCCGGTCTCATTTAGGTGTGTGTAGTTTCTCCTCTTGGTGTGCGTTACATCTAGACTCACAAGTATGATTTTTGTTCCATTTTGTATGAGTTTTGCTGTCATGATTTCATTAGAAACCATTCACTTGCTTGCTTACATGAATTTCCCAAGAATTACAATACCAAGCTCCAAATCTAAAACCACCAAGAGAGGATAAATTATCACTATTAGGATTCATCCTAGAGCTAAAGTCCTATTTTCCATGATCAAAGCCAACATGAAATTTGCTCAATCCAAAGACACATATTCTAGCTAAAGAATCCCACAATACATTACACTTATTCTCTGAGTCTTACAAACGGGATATCCAATCCACTAGAGAGAAGATGAAGCAGCAACGAAATAGGAAACGATAAGGATTCTTAAGGAGAACACGAGAATTATCAGGCACGCGATTACAAGAAAGGAACGCTGAAAATACAAGGTCAAGAAAGAGATAAAGCATATAGGAGAGTTATGAAGATATCCGAGTAAGAAATAAGATACGAGCATGCGATTCCTTAAAGATCAATCTTGACAAAAACATTCAAGAATGGAAGTAAAAAGGGATAATGACACGAGTAAAGGTTTAAGGTTTAATCCACAAAATTTCTCCTTTCAAACTTAGGGTGATAGCAAAGCAAATCATCCCAATAACAAAGGTCTCTTACGAGGGACCCTCGTACCACAAATCATTAAAGTAAGGTACACCTAGATTTAACAAATCGATTACAACCCAATTCATCCATCCTTTCATATAACACGGATTCCCAATTGCGGAATTGCAACTCAAGTATAGTAACATTCTCTCAATTCCAAAACTTGACACATTCTCAAAGGTTTCAAAATCGAAGGACTAACAAGGAATTCTTCATACTAGTCTCTTGTCAACTCCTATGGCCCACAAGGTAGAACACCGAACAAAACGTCATCATCATCTTAAGGCATCACCGTCATAGCTCATCTAATCAGATTCCACTCATGTCCATAATCCTTAAGTAACATGGTTTAATCTATCATGACGACTTACTACTTCAACCAAGTCTCTGATACCATGATATAATATCAAAATTTTAAATCCAATGATTATAGCCAAGTATTTTTCCACCAAGCATATACCCAAAGGTACACACTAGAAAATCACAAGAAGTCACTTAACCTCAAAAGTATTTCGCACCTCAAGATATCATTCAAAGCTTCTCATTTACACCAATTAGACCTATCATAAGCATGGTCTTCAAAACAATACTAAACTTTTAAGTCCAAAAGATTAAATTATTAATGTTAAGAAGTCCTAGCCAACTCATTAAACCTTACACCATCGAATATCATGAACTATTTACACACAAGTCATGACAAGCATTTATACACTAAAATCATCAAACATATCTTACCACACTTTCCTCAATGATCCCAACTCTCACCACTAGGGGTGAACTTAGGTCTACACAATTTTTCTCAAATCCCAAATTCATTCTAATCAACACTAAGATTCCACAAAGTCCAAAATTCTTCCGACCAAGGTTTATATACTACAAACAAACGGGTATGGTATCCACAAAAGGTCACGTGAGAAAGTTGAGGGTACAAATGGTAAGATGGAGGAAACTAACAAGCGTAATTTCCAAGAGGTAAAACAAGTTGGAAGAGAAAGAAGCACCTAGATAGAAAAACGGGAAAAGGTACATTAAAGGCACAAGAGATCAACGATGAGGGAGAAGTACACTTCAAATAGGCTCGTCGATCTTCAATCTTCGGCCAAAGATTACTTCTTCTTGCCAGCCTACGGTCCACCTCAAGATGGTTGATACAAACAAACATAACATCACTCAACACAATCAACAAACAAGTTAGAACCTAACAAACATCAGGTACACCAAAGACTACTAAATTAGGTCCTTAAGTCTACCCATCTCTCATTTATTATTTCAAGGTCAAGTAATTTAAATTTAGGGTTCACGTGTGTGCATCGGGAGCGTTAAAGCTCTGATACCAACTGTGACAACCCTCGCGAATGCGGAAATAAAACATAACAAGCATGTGATTTATATAACGGAAAATACGGTGTTTTTAAAACTTTTTACATGCTAAGATAAAATACGAGGAATGTCAAATAGTTACAAACCAAAGTAGAATATACTACAAAGAGACGAAGTCTCTCAAAATGTTAACAAAAGACAAACTTGTTTAGCAACTAGCTAAGGAGCGTCTAGAGGTGAATCATCCAGGCCAATGCCCGCTAGCTCACACCCGAACCCAAAATACCACAAGAAAAAAGGCATCCAATCAAGCAACATGTTCATCCATGAAAAACATGAACGCCACAGTCAGTGGGAAGTAACTCCGGGTTCTCCCAGCCATATCACATTAAACATACTTAAACGGTAATACAAAAGTAGAGCATGCATATATATAGATATACATATGATAATAAGATAAGAATAAATAAGCAATTCAATATATAAGATATCGGTACATGAAATACAAATCCGTAACCATCATTCTATAGATAGACTCGGGGAAGACGCTCTTAGGCAACCATACACTCACTAGGGCTTACATCTCACCGTTAGCGGCATAAGTTTGATAAGATTGAGACTCGACAAACAAACCATGCCAAGTCATCCAACGATCACAAATAATCAATCATATAATCATCCATCCAAACGTACCAATATGTTGACAACATCTCTCACGGTAAATGACACGCACTAGCACCGTGTACATGCAAGTATGATTAAAATGGCATCCACGGGATAAAACATTGCCTTGAACGCATACACGATTCAATACATTTCGTACATGTAGACTAATTTCCTCCCGGTAGGACGACGATATAAATATCCGATCCTAGTCTAAACCTGGCCAGACTCTTGGAATAACATTTTCTGATTCGACATGCGATAAACATTTCGCATCCAAGACTCGGTCAATCAATGACGCCGAGTACCCCAAATTCGGTCAACCTTCACGAAAGAGGCGGAAAAGAGCACAAGCATCATAACAAGCGGTACGCTACATGCAATGACACCACCTCGCAAGTATACAACATTTGACGGCCGGGTCGATCAACGCAAAGCGTTCGCATCCCACACAACGTGCGCGGACATATTGCCCACTAACACATGCAATTAAGCAGTAAGGATACACTCCCCGTTCCGACATTCCAGCCTTATGAACGTGGAGGTAGCCAAGGGAATGAGAGTACAAAGCACATAACAATTAGTGCTCAAACCGTAACATGTGTAAAAACCGACTCAAAGTGGGACATATCAAAAACCGTCACAAAACATGCGATCCAAGCGAATGGAATATCATATATTCGAAACATTAATATTTAAAGTCATTACGTAAATTTATACGATAAACGAACCATCGGATATATTATAAATGAAAACATAAGAACGAATTGCATAAGAATTGGCAGTGTGTGCCAGCCGGTCAAGGGGACCGGCTGCCGGCTACCCGGCTGGCACCTGTAGTAACATTTGAAAACAAATCAAAATACAGCGTGTCCCAGCCGGTCAAAGGGAGCGGCTGCCGGCTGGGACCAAAGTCGTACGAAAAAATAAGTCAGATGTGGTGTGTGTCTCAGCCGGTCGGCTGACCGGCTGCCGATTGGCCGGCTGAGACCAATTATATACCCAAAACTTTTACGTAACACAATTAAACATCAGCCACTCCCCAGCCGGTCAGCTGATCGGCTGCCGGTCGGCCGGCTGGGGTCAACATTGCACGAAAATCACCATTTTAACTAAGGCTCAACATATAACAATCATCATCTAACATCACAAATCATCAATTCTCATTATCAATTATCAACTAACAACAACCATCATCAACAACACAATTCCTATGATTACTAATCCTATTCTAAATACGTTTACTAACATAGAAAACACGTTAAAACACGTAAAGATATCGAGTAACCCTTTGATAAGTGAATATTTGTATGGTTTTAACCCCCAATTTAGCTCGGTTTTGTATGTCATTTGTGCTTTGTTAAGCCATTTTATGAGCTAATATCGTCTTCTAGGCGAATTCTTATGTTCTAACCTATTTTGTAGGGAAAGTGACGTTTCTACGCCCTTTTTCTATATTCCCGAGCATTTGCCTATAACCCGACGATTTGAAGAAGCAAGCTTGACCAAGTGGAAGGTTCACTAATTCAAAAGAGAGAAGAACTAAAGACGATGTCGCAGTTGTCAGAAGACCGATCAGTTAGGCGAAGAAATCATCGTTTTACATCAAACCCTATCAACAAACCCGACTCAAGAGGGCAAGGGGGATGATGGAAGTCAAGTCATATGCAAGGGGAGATGAAACGAGAGTCAAAGCTTCTAGAATGCAACTTACTCGATCGGGTAAGTGTGTACCCGATCGGGTATCCCTGCTGCTTCGAGCAAATTGCTTCAACTTCCTCCTTTTGTCCTATATGTTCAATGCTCGACCTCTTCCTCACAAAACCCTAATGCTATATAAAGGATGCTCCAGCCACTCTTCTCAACACATCCTCTTCTCATCCTTTCTTCTCTTCTTACATTTCTCTTTAGGTTAGAAAACCTAGATTAAGAGGAGAGAGCCTAGCCTCTCTTCTCTTGTCTAGATCATTTTCTCCTTCTTTTCATCTTTAGTTCTTAGTTTATTTCTGTCTTTTCTACATCAAAACCTTAGCTTAGATTGATAAGAGTTTCAATCCTTGTAATCTACTTTGTTGGGTTCAAGTGTTGTAATTCAAGGAACGATTATTCTATGCAACGGATTTCTATTATTGTTATCACTTTCGTTGTTGATCGTCACCTAGGTATTTCAATTTATCCTTTGTTTAATGTCTTTATGTTTTCTATTTGATTGTTATTTTCCATACATATTATCTTAGATTCATTTTTGTGTTGTTATAATCGTAATTTCATTTCTTAGATTATCAATTAGCGTCGTGATTATCGCCACATAGAGAGTCTTAAATTATTGTCAAAATCAAATAAACATGTCTATCCAAGTTTTCATTACCACCATCATCTTAGATATAAACATTATCATGAGTGAGTAGTCACCTTTCTAGCGTCTACGGTAGCCTTGTGACACCCTCAAATTTGCGGAAAGATAAAAAATTAATTTAAATAAATAAAAGATGAGAATACGTTTCTAATAGGTTCACTTTAGTGAAAATCGGTAAATTTTAAAACCGGAACCTACTATTAAATATATTCATCATAACAAAGGTGTCTTAAAGAAAAAGGTTCATAACAAAACGAAAAAGAAAAATAATATATACATAAAAATATATCTAAAACGGGAGACATGTTTCCCGTATAAATACTGAAATAAAAGAGTGTATAATAATATACAATCCTAAGAACCGAATATAGGTCCAAGGTAATACTTCACTCGCTAGCTCGTCAATGTACCCAAGTATGCATCACAAACCTGCCAACCGCATTAAATATAAAACACGGAAGCCAAAGTCAGTGGGGAGTAACTCCGAGTTCTCCCAGCCACGAAATGTCGAGTTTAACAAAACATTGAATAACAAAAAGAGATGCTAGGAAGAGCTGGTATGCTGGCTCGGAGTTACATTTAAAACATGGCCCTGATACACTCAAACCCTAATCATACAAGATATCATGTGAATCATTAACAATCGGTAATCCAAACTCTATCAATCTTAGCCGGCTTGCATCTCACCTTCTAAACCTCATAGAATCATACAAACATGAAAGACCAATACGTCTACAAATAGGCATAAGTTCTTAGGACAGTCAATAGTCGAATTCTGTAACTCGAGGCTATACCACAAGGTAGGAAAACATCCTAGTCCTAGACTGATCAGACCTAGCGACAACAGCTATTCCATTCCCCGTCCCATGACATAACCGTACATGAGAAACTCTACTAGGCGACCCCCTAAGCAGAGATGGCTAGTACTTAAGCTGGATCCATTCCCAAAGTGGAAGCAATTAGGCAGCCATGCCCCCGGCTTGGTATCAAAAGGCCCAAGCCAGTGACACAAAAGCTATTAACCATGAACTATATACTCGTTAAAGATAGTAAGGCCTATCAATGTCATGGTCCAAGATACTCATTTTAGAATTAGAATGGTCAAGACGCCATATACTCATAATTCTCTATGGGTACTTAGTCAACACGACATATATCATACAATTAAACCGTCACGGGAAAAACTTCCTATCATGTGACTAATTGCATATAAATCATATTTAAATATCATATCGCCTCATATTTACTAAGGCTGATTCATTCATTAAATAAAACCTTACTTGAAGACAAATCCCCGACCCGAGTCCCGCGACGGGTCATCAGTCAAAACGGGGCTGACTAGATCTTAGTTTGACCAAACCCGTTTGGTCAAACCGGCTAGAAACAGAGTCCTAACCATTTAGAATTGAACATAAAATCATCATATTCATTTTATGCTATTTGATTCCAACTTCTAACATGTGAATTATTAAATCTTACGAAAACCCGCTTGACTTAAAAGATATCAAATTAAACTACAATCTCGTATTATAATTTCTAACATGTGAGAAATATTAACCTTATGAAAAACCGTTTAATTAAATAATTTACTTATTAAAATTTCCCACTTGTTAAATATTACAAAATACGATATAATAATAACCATAAATTCAAAAACCGTCACAAGTCCAAAGGGAACCCACGGACTGTTTTGGGCCGAGAAAGAACCGGGCCTGGATTGGGCCCACGGGCCTGGTTTGGGCCTGTTTTGGGTCGACATTTCTAAAACCGTTTCTTAATATTTTCCCGCATGCTTAACATATTTAAAACCCGTCAAAACAACAACAAAACAATCAAGTATCGACACAAAGCCCATGACCAAATCCCGGACCAACCCAGACCGGCCTGGACCGGGCCTGAACCGGCCTAGTTTGGGCTAGTTTTCCAGCCACCTTACACGGCTCCACCAACAAACAAATCCCAAGTTATTTCCAACATGTTTTAATTAACAAACAACCATTTTAACAACCATTTTAAACATCATCCATACAAAAATCATGATTATGAACAAATCATCCAAATATGTCAAGAACACTAAACATATTAAAAATTCATACAACCTAATAAAAATAACCACTTATCATGTTACTAGTTAAAAACCGTAAATAAAAATAATATAAACAAAAACAAAAAATATGTAACATAAGTTCGTCGAGTAACTCGGAATCGTTACCTTAGCTAGCACAAAATCAATTAGCACCAAAATAAGAAGTAAAAACCCGTCTACTAATCTTCTTCTAAAATATACGAGTCACAAAACTCGTCTTCAAAATCTTCTCCTATAAGAAATGACAAAAATAACATTATTAGAATTAAAACTTGATTTCAACAATTAAAGTGTTGAAAACGATTTTGTCGAAATTGAAAATAAAACGTACGTGGAGATGGAGAGCGGAGAGGAGACTCTAGAAATATAAGTTAGGACGGATTTGAACAAGTAACGAAGGTTTTATGACGATTTTGCTCAAGAACGATGAAGAACGATGAAGAACGATGAAGAACACCAAGAACGATTTTGATTATATTAAAGAAAGTATTAATTAGATATTAAGTTGATTTATTGTAAAATGTAAAGATAAGTAATGAGTAAGTGTGGGGAAGTGCCGTGTAAATATAGAGGAATTATGGAGTCGAGTTTTGAAATTGTTGTTACGGGATTGACTCGGGTTTTATAATTATATTAAGGTAATTAATTAGATATCATTAGATTTAATGATAGTTTAATCAAATATCTAGATATTAATTAGATATTAGGTTATTGTAATCAAAAGAAAGAAAATATCTAGTCCTAAGAGAGGGTGAGGGAGTCGTGTGGTATAGGTAGTAGTCGGATATGTTTTTCAAGCGATTTGCGTAATTTAAGATGACGGATCGATAAAGTTACAAATATCTTAGATATTCGTATTAGTTTAATCATAAGAATTAAAAGATCTAAAGTGAGTGGAAAAAGATGACATGGGGCGTGTGACTCATGCCAAAGTCGGGTTTCGGGTTTGTTTCGGGATTTAAGTTGACTCGGGAATAGTTAAATGACGTTCGGGGTTGAATCGTAAAACCTTCTCTTTAATTCCGAATAAATTCAAAATAAATATATTAAATTATCATAAATTCAAATAATTCTTAATAAATTAAAATAAAATAAATTTATTATTTTTCAAATATAATTTCGGTCTTTCAAATTACGGGTTGTTACACTTTCCTTGTCTTTTCTAGAATTTCTCAAACTGCTTTTTCGGTAACTGAAGATAAAATCTATTCGACCCTTGACTTACCCTATGGGATGTGGGTGTCTTGGGTTCTTGAGTCAAAGGGGCTTGTTAATCCGACTAGTTATGGTGTTACTTTGAAAGATGATATGTGTGATACGTGTTTGAAATTCAAGAAATTGGAGGATTTGGGTCCGGAATTGGTTTTTATGTCAAAAGGCGGTTCGGTTGTTGTGAAACCGAATGTGGCTGATTTTTTGGGGCTTGAATCGAAATTGGATGTGTTTATGGGTAAGGTAATGGAGCGCCTTGATGCGGAAAACAAGAAAATTAATGCGGTTGTTGACAAGGTTGTCAAAACCGTGGCTATGGGGAACTCTAGCTCCACCCGTGACCATGGTGGGTTGGGTGTGAGTGGTGAGTTGCGGAATTGGATGGCGGGAGTTGATGGTTGCCTAGCCAAAGTTGAGAGAAATTTTGTCGATATTCGACAAGAGATGTTTAGGCAACGGGATCGGATACAACTCTTGGTTAGCCAAGGAGGTGTGTTGATTAAGAGTGGCTCGGAGATGCGCGACGGTATGCACACCATCTATAATGCGACGGAGGCTCTTTCCTTGAAGGTTCGGAACTTCGATTCATGCCTCACCGCCCAAGCTAATCATGTGAAGACGTGCTTTGATCGCCTTTCTACTCTTGAGTACCGTACCCGACCCGACTACATTGACCCTAACATCATTCGCCAACCCAATTTGCCTTGATTTTCTAGTCTTACCTTATTTGTCTTAAACTACTTAACTATTCGGCCCATTTTGGCTTTATACACTATCTTATTCGGCCCATTGGCACTAACACTTATTATTGTGGTTTGTAGTTTTAATTGACATTTCGTATTTGATTTTGCTTGATATGAATCGTTTAGTATTGCGTATTTAGCATATCTATTTCTTGCCTTGGAGTTTGTTATTCTAATCATTTTATATCCTTGTTCTTGTCTATTCAATGATGCCAAGAGAGGGAAAAATGATATGATTTGAGTCTTTGCTTAAGTTTGCTCCTTGTCAAGACTCGTTATCTCTTAAAGTCTTTCAAGTTATAACTTTGGCTAAGTTGTTATGTTCTTGCGATCAAAGTTGCTATAACTTTGGTAGTATTTTGTTGAGGGGGAATCATACTTAGTCAGAATGTTAAGAGAAATCATAAGAGACTTGTCATCATCAAAAAAGGGGGAATTTGTTCGACCTATTTTATAGTTTTGATAATGACATGTGTCTACTTGATAATGTGCTTTAATTGATATATCATATGCGTGTAATTGTGTGCTTTAGTCTTATTATAGCAAACAACAATTACAAGAAAGAAGATCAACGTTATAAGAACTTCAGTCATAACTTTGAAGCATTCTATGAGACAAAGTTATAAGAACTTCAGGAATAACTTTGGAAGTTCATATGCAAAGTTATTGCTACCTTGGTTATAACTTTCAAGAAACAATTCAAGCAAGATCTACTTCAAATAACACAAGACTCAAGATAGAGGGTCTTTGTGATCTAGATGAAGAGATGATCCGTATAATGAAGATCTTTGTGAAGATTAGATAGTATAGGTCGTCATTAGGTAATTATTCCATTTGAGTGATTTCAAGTTTGTAAAGTTATGACTCACTTATAACTTTACTTACTAGAGTTCAAAGTTATAGCTTTAACCTATAACTTTTGATGATAAAAGTTTGATGCATGATTTTGGTAATAAATATTTTAAATGTTTTCAAAGAGAAGAGTATTTTTATATTTATTGTAACACCCGCAAATGTACCCTATTTTTATAGTAAAAATATTTTACGGATACTTTTCAGCGAAATTTAGTTTTAGTTTAGAATTAAATTTCCCGCGTCTAATTTAGAATTTCCGAGTTCGTTTTTGGACTTTACGCGAGATTCCGAGTAAGTTACGTCTTAAGACGTTTTTGGGCTTTTCCCATATGTTTTCCACTTACTCCCTCATATACTCCCCTTAACCCTAACTCACCCTCACAACTTACTTCTTCTTCTCCTTCACCAAGTAACCACCCAAAAACCTTACTCCATTCTTAATCGATCTTAAGATCATCACTACTCCTTCGTTACTCGCTCAAATTCACTAAAGTTCGTCTTATTCCTTCCCTCTCATCGTCCTCTATCCGTATTGGTAATAAAATTACCGTCTTTCTCGCTTTTCAATTTATCCGTCTTTCTCAAAGGTGAATTATATTCATCTTTTATTATCTAATTGTAGGTGGAGACTTTCTAGACCCCGACAAAGATTACTATATAGTGGAGGAAGACTTAGAAATCCATTAAAGACGCATCAAGGTAACGGTGAAGGGTTACTCGATATCATTTACGTGTTTTAATGTGTTTTTTATGTTAGAAATTGTATTTAGAATAAGGTTAGTAATCATAGAAATTGTGTTGTTGATGATGGTTGTTGTTAGTTGAGAATTGATATGAGAATTGATGATTTGTGATGAGAGATGATGTTTGTGTTATGCCTTAGTGAAATTGTAAATTTTCGTGTGTCCGTGCCCCAGACCAGGACGCTGGCAGCGTCCCTGGACGCTGGCAGCATTGTAGGATGCCGGCAGCGTTCCTTGGGGCTGGCAGCGTTTCATGCTGCCAGTTTTCCCAAAGTCGACCCCTTTGAATTTTAGTCCGCCTTGACTTTCCTTGAACCTTTGGACTTGGTCTTCTTGCATTGATGATTTGTTTGTAGCCCACTCTAATTGTCGGTTTTGGGTCTCGGGTCTCGACTTTGACTTTGACTTTGACTTTGACTTTGACTATTGTTGACTTTCAGGTTTGACTCTAGAAGTTGATTTTAATATTAATGTTTCGAATATATGATAATCCCTTCGCTTGTATCGCATGTTTTGTGACGGTTCTTGATATGTCCCACTTTGAGTTGGTTTTACAAATGTTACGGTTTGATCACTTTTTATTATGTGCTTTGTACTCTCATTCCCTTGGCTACCTCCACGTTCGTAAGGCTGGAATGTCGGAACGGGGAGCGTATCCTTACTGCTTAATTGCATGTCTTAATGGGCATATGACGACGTTGTTGGGAGGCGAACGCTTTGCGTCGATCGACCCGGCCGTCAAATGTTGTATACTTGTGAGGTGGTGTCATTGCATGTAGCGTACCGCTTGTTATGATGCTTGTGTTCTTTTCCGCCTCTTTCGTGAAGGTTGACCGAATTTGGGGTACTCGGCGTCTATGATTGACCGAGTCTTGGATGCAAAATGTCATCGCTTGTTGAATCAGAAAATGGTGCTAGTGCGTGTCATTTACCGTGAGAGATGTCGTCAACGTATTGTACGTTTGGATGGATGGTTATATGATTGATTATTTGTGATCTTTGGATGACTTGGCATGGTTTGTTTGTCGAGTCTCAATCTTATCAAACTTATGCCGCTAACGGTGAGATGCAAGCCCTAGTGAGTATATGGTTGCCTAAGAGTGTCTTCCCCGAGTCTTTCTATAATATGATGGTTACAGATTTGTACTTCATGTACTCTTATCTTTACATATTGAATTACCTATTTATCCTTCTCGTATTTCACATGTATATTTATATATGCATGCTTCTACTTTTGTATTTCCGTTTATGTATGTTTAGTGTGATATGGCTGGGAGAACCCGGAGTTACTCCCCACTGACTGTGGCGTTCATGTTTTTCATGGATGAATAGGTTGCTTGATTGGATGGCTTTTTGCTTGTGGTATTTTGGGTTCGGGTGTGAGCTAGCGGGCGTTGGCCTGGATGAATTACCTCTAGACGTTAATTAGCTAGTGTGCTAATCACTTTGATATTGGATAACATTTTGAGAGACTACGTCTCTTGTAGTATTTTATACTTTGGTTTGTAATTATTGACATTTCTCGTACCTTTCTATTTGCATGTAAAAAGTTTTAAAAACATCGTATTTACTGCTATATAAATCACATGCTTGTTATGTTTTATTTCCGCATTCGCAAAGGTTGTCACAGTTGGTATCAGAGCACTAACGCTCCCGACGCACACACGTGAACCCTAAACTTAAACTACTTGACCTTGAAATAATAAATGAGAGATGGGTAGAAATTAAGGACTTTACTTGGTAGTCTTTGGTGTACTTGATGTATGTTAGGTTCTAACTTGTTTGTTGATTGTGTTGAGTGATGTTATGTTTGTTTGTATCTACTGTCTTGAGATGGATCATGTGTTACCTATAAGATATATCCCCTACCGAAGATCGAAGATTGACAAGCCTAAGTGAAGTGTATTTCTTCCTCATCGATGATTTCTCTCGTCCTTAATGTATCATGCTTCCTTCCTTCTATCTAAGTGCTTCTTTATTGATAAGGGTAAAGTCGCGTCTCCTTAATCAAAGTAAACCTAATTCACTACTAACTAATAGTCAGCGGTAAGCAAGGTATTGAATCCACAGGGAGGCGGTAGTATTCTAATCTGTTAAACTAGGTTTGTCTCTTTAAGTAACAATTTCGGGGTTTGAGATTTGTGTTCTAAACTAATGGCAAACATTAACAATAACTAAAAGTAAACAATAACAACTAATAATAATAACAACTAATAATAAGCAATAACAAACTAATAAGGTTGACAACAAGGAGATTAAAAGTCTAGGGTCTCAGGTTCACTAGGATTATTATTCAGGGATAGGGGAGTAATCAATTATCATGCAATAAAGTTATCTAAGGTCACAAGATCGGTCGATTCAATTATGCCCTTTAGATCTACAATTTAACATGCGATCGCTATCATTAAACGAGTTCTATTCAATTATCGTAGCCTATCTTAGTCTTAACCCGGTCGGTGTCAATCCTAATTTGCGAGACTAGTTAATTAATCCTGTCCAGTAATCAAACAACTAGAATTAAAACGATAATCAAACGATAACCATGCAATTGCAATTCAATCAATTAATCTACCCCTTCTAACAATCCTAGATCCCCTTTCAACCCTAGAAAGGAATTTAGCTACTCATAACGATATAAACAACAACAATAATGATTAAAGTAAACATGATTAACAATAATGAAAGGATGAACGAAAAATAATGAAAGAACAAGAAGACAATTAAATTAATAACTAAGAAAGATTGAAGAATACCGATTACAAGATGAACTAAAGACAATCGTCTTTGATGAAATAAATCCGGAGGCAAGCGAACTAATTTAGGGTTTCTGATTTAAAGCCTAAAAGTATTAAAAAGCATAAGAAAGTATATGAAAGCACACCTAATTAAGAAAGACGATATTTCTTTTTATAATACGAAAGATCCTACTAATTAGGTTAAACTTTAAGGAAAATAAAAGAAATCCGCCGAAATAAGGCTTGCTCGATCGAGCAAGGGCCTTCTGCTCGATCGAGCAGCCATGACATCGACTCGATCGAGCGAGATGACTCTGCTCGATCGAGCAACTCTCATTATAGCTTGTTTCTTCGACTTTTCTTTATTTCTCCTCATTCTTCCTCGATTTCCGTGCATTACCTCTACGAACCAACTCCGCCATGCTCCATATTTACTCAAAAAGCTCCAAATGCATCCAATCTGCATTAAAACATAACAAAAGCGGCAGAATCTATATTCTAGCTAAAATAGCATAGAAATAAGCAAGGAAAGACGGTAAATCGAGTTAAATGCGTCTAAGGGAGGCATAAAATATGTATATAAATAGTGATCATCAAACTCCCCCAAACCAATCCTTTGCTTGTCCCTAAGCAAAGCACTCAACACTATACAAGGACAAACATACAAATGGTGAATGAAAAACTCAAAGCTAATGCAAATGCACATACAAATCCCAAGCTATCCAAATCTATAACAAAGTAATCACTAAGCTGTACCAATAAAACAAATTCAAAGGCACGGGAAAGTAGAAAACGCAGCTCATAATCCAAGATTTTACATGATACCGTAGTATAGACAAAACCAAATACCTTTCAATCTTGCAAGGCTCAATTTGTCGGATTCTCGCGGATTCACTCAAGCACTCATAAGTTTATGTAAAGGTGAGTTTTGTGAAGATAGAAAGAAATAGAAACACTCACTCAACTTATGAAACATGCATGCATTTTAATGTGATAGTAATTTCCCCAACAAATACGCATTCGCTATAAAGTACATGAATCAGGACAAAAAGGGAGGCTAATGGGTGAAGGTATAGAACTGGATTGTGCCAAGGCACGTATGGAAATGTGGGGCTAAGACCGGTAGTCGCAGCGACACGTACCAAAACAAATCTACAAGACTAGCACAAACCAACACCAACTAGAGAAATCATCTTAAACTTTGACAACGCAAGAGAGAGATCGAAATTGCTCTCTAAATATGCATTAGACTCTAGTAAATTCCCTTTCATTTTCCCTTGAATAATTCAATGAAGCAACAAATTTTTCTTTCTTTTTTCTTTTTCTTTTCTTTCTTTTTCTTCTTTTTCATTTTTTTCAAATCAAATCTTTTTTTTTTTTCTTTTCTTCATTTTTGCTTCACAACTTTTTTCAACAAAGGGAATAAATGACACAATTGCCAACATACTTGCTACACCCAATTGATATTCTTTTTGAAATCCCGACCCAACCATAGTAGACAAGTAGATAAGAAAAACATGCAACTGCGACTGTCCCGATAAGGTAGGCAAGTTCTAGGAATGTAGCTATTAGATAGGTTATGAAACAGGCTACAAAGGCTCAAATGGGCTAAACATAGAGAACTCAATAATAAGGGTATAAAATCAAGTCTTTTTGGCTATGTGAGGCTTATTTGAACAAAAAGAACCACCTTTCCTCATGCACTTATCAAACGAACGCGTATAGTATCAAGAAATGAATGTCACACTTATGCAATTTGATGTTACATACTCCACAAGGAGTACCACACTCAAGCCTAAAAACAATGAGACCAGTTTATTGATGTTCCTGGCCTAGGAAGCTCTATAGACCTCAGAATTTTAAGTGGTTTACCAACAAAAATTGCCAAATGTAATTAGCATAAGGTATGTCAAAAACGGTCAAAACTTGTACTATGAGCTTTGTTTTCAAAAATAGTAAGTCAAAACAATGTACATGGATAACTTATTTGGGATTCAAATGCAAAAACAATGCAAATTATCATCATTGTTATTCAATTCACCAAGACTCGACCTAATAAAATAAAAACATGTTTTTGGATTTTGTAAATTTTTCAATTTTTATGGGTTTTTTCTTTTTTTAAAAATAAACTAAACACACAACATAAATAAAGACTCTCCCCCAAACCTAAATGTCACAGTGTCCGCATTGTGACGCTAACAGCACAACAATCACACAATCAACCAACAACAGCAACCTAAAGGACACAACTAACAAAGGGAAAAGGGGAAATAACTAAAAGAAAATACAATAAAATAAAGTACAAGGATAGATAATACCAGCTTATAAGCATAACTTCCCCCAAACCAGCTGCAAAATGGGGGTGTAGTGACCAGCGGCCACTACTGCGCCTGATCATCATCATCATCATCATCATCACCACGCCACTAAGCAGCACCAGAAGAAGAAGCCCGAGTTTGGTCACCAAACCCATCAACTGGAGCATCCGGTTGGATAGGAGTATACCAAGAACGGCCCAGGCAACCATAATCGTGACTAAACTCCTGAGAAAACTGCTGAGGAGTCACCCCATAATTATCAAACACACCAGTCTCATCACCTGGACCTCGGTAGTAGCTCGGCGGAGTCCAACCAGATGTGGCATTAAGATCGGTCCGCATGAGGTTTTCCCAAAGTCCCCTCATCACCAAGTCATTGTTAATTCCTTGGTGAATCCTAATCTCCCTCTCCAAAGCTGGATCATAGGTGTAAGCAGGTGGAGGGTAAGGGTAAGGAGATGGGGTGGGTGCAAAGCGTGGAGCCGGGGTGGTGGTAGCCTGAGTAGAAGTAGAAGGAGTGATCCGCCGACGAGGTCGACGGTTCTCGGCCAAAGTAAAAACAATCTCAGGTGGAACCACATAAGAACGAGGGGGAGGGGTAGGTCCAGTCTCAGGATCATGGGTAGACAACCGCTTCGTAGAAGGGAGACGGTTATCGATATCAGGAAGAGCTATCCACTGGGTCCCCCGTACTCGCCACTGAAATCTATCGTTTCCTAACGCATTTATCCAGCAAAGGGTGTGGCGCAAGTACTCGTCGTCCACTCTAGGGGCATGAAGCGGGGTCATGGGTGTGTAGTTACGGTCTCCCCCAAACCCAGCAAGTCTCCTAGCCAACCTAGTGACCCAGACACCACAGTCTAAGGAATGCTGGGTAGCGGAAGTGATTCTCCATAAAGCAAAACACACCAAACCAACCGGATTGAAATAAAAATCATTCTCATGCATGGGGTTGAGGGAAGATGCAAGTAACAAAACCTCATGAGAATTAAGCTTACTTAGGTCCTTCCTAGCAAATAAAAGGAGGCTAAAGAAACGCAAAAACAACCTTAGACAAGGATGTTGCACATCATTGACCGCCATAGCATTAACACGTGCCTCAGGAAGACCCGTAAATAAACGAAAATATTCAACGGCTTGAAAGCCGGAAGGAATAGCAATAAAAGAATCATCGTTGCCGACAGAAAGACCCAAATGATTCGCCAATTCGGCATAGGACAACACAAAATCCCTATTAAGCAACTTAAAAGACACACTTTCATTGGTCTCGTCCCAATCATAGGAACTGAAAAATTCTAGTGTCAAAGGTCGGTAGGAAAGCTCATTAAGGGAAAATAGCCCCCCAAACCCGATTCGGTGAAACATAGCAAACATGGCATTCCCAAAACCGAGTGAATCAAGAACGTTGGGGCACACACAGCGAGTAGGGTCCATAGGACGACCCATAAGCAAAGCAAAGCGGTCATGCTGCTCTTGTGTGTTGAAAACGATCCAAGGGTAATCGGGGTTACTCGGAATTTCGTCTACTTCGGGTTGTCGAACAAGACGGGGTGCTCTACAACGCTTACTAGTTCCTTCTTGCCTAGACATAGCTAATGGAAGTAAATAAAACACACAAACACAACTATATGCTCAAAAAAGACGGATTAGCAAACCTAACTCGAAAAAAAATTCAAATTGGAGTCTAAAACGCAAGAAAGACGGAGCAATTAGCAATGCAATAGTGAATAATTACTAAATAACAAAGCTAGGAAGCAACAACAATGAATTAGAAGCACAAAATTGAAGAAATAAAAAGCAAACCCTAGATTCACGATTTGGGCAAAATAAGGGAGCAAGAACACCAATTTCTTCACAAATTGAACTTAAAACAAGTAAAAGAATGATTGTTGAAGCTAGCTTGATGATAAAATGATGATATGAATGAGGTTGCTTGAGGTATTATGAGGGAATAAGGGTGAGGGGAAGAAAGAAGAGACGAAAATTGAACAAGAATGAAATAGAAATTGGGGAAAACCTGCTAAAAGGGCCTCGGGACCGGTCCAGACCGACCGACTCGATCGATCAAGAGGAACTTGCTCGATCGAGCAACCTAGATTTTCAAGTTTTTTCGCCTTTGCTCGAGTGGCTGATTATTTGGTGCATCAAAAACTCGATCGAGCACTGACTAGCTCGGTCGAGCAACCTGTGATTTTCACTTTTACCTCGTGTTTCTCTTCTTTTCTCCTTTCTTTTCTTTTCGTTTCTTCATTATGAAAGCGTCTTCCAATTGTATTAGCTGCAAACACTCAATAAAATTGTTAGATCGCTCCCTCACCGCACTCAATAAAGCACAATTATGTTAACTATCCAAACTAAATCTAATTAAACTATGACGTTAATAATTAGGCTAATCGAAATAAAATTTACAAATAAAGTACAAGTAAATGCCGGGTTGCCTCCCGGTTAGGGCTGGTTTATAGCGGTCCCGCACGACCGTGTTACCTCAAAGTCATGGGGATTTATCAAGAGTGAAAAGGTCTACGGCCTCTATCACCCCTATAAATGCTCCATCGTAGTAGATCTTCAAGCGTTGACCATTGACTTTGAAAATATCACCCTTGTCGGTTTGTAGTGAAACCGACCCAAACTTGTTTACCTCGGTAACTGTGAACGGTCCCGACCATCTGGACTTGAGTTTAACTGGAAACAAACGCAAACGGAAGTTAAATAATAATACTTTATCACCAACTTTAAATTCCCGCTGCAGGATATGCTTGGCATGCCATTTCTTGGTCTTCTCTTTGTAAACCCCAGCACTATCATAGGCATGCAATCGAAACTCATCAAGCTCGTTCAACTGCATAAGTCGTTTCTCACCCGCCAGTGAGGGATCCATATTAAACTCTTTTATGGCCCACATAGCCCTATGCTCAAGTTCTACCGGTAAATGGCACGCCTTGCCATAGACTAACCGGTATGGAGAAGCATCGATTGGAGTCTTAAAAGCAGTTCGGTAAGCCCATAAAGTGTCATCAAGCTTACGACTCCAATCCTTCCTGGATTTACTCACGACTTTCTCAAGGATTGACTTAATCTCCCGATTAGAAACCTCTACCTGACCACTTGTCTGCGGATGATAACTTAACCCCCGACGATGTGTAACGCCATATTTCTTCAATAAAGAATTAAGATGACGCTCATTGAAATGCTTTCCTCCATCGCTAATGAGAGCACGAGGAACCCCAAATCGTGGGAAAATGATCTTCTGAAACAGTTTAATAACTGCTTTGGCATCACAAGTGGGAGTGGCAATGGCTTCCACCCATTTGGAGACATAGTCAACGGCTACTAGAATGTATTGGTTACCATGGGAAGATGGGAATGGCCCTTGGTAGTCAATACCCCAAACATCGAATATCTCAACTTCCAAAATACCCGTTTGAGGCATCTCATGCCTTTGAGAAATGTTACCCGTCCTTTGACATGCGTCACAAGAACGGACAAAAGTAGTAGCATCCTTGAGAATAGTTGGCCAATAAAAACCCGACTGCATAACTTTAGCAAACGTCCTTAAGGGACCATGATGACCGCCATATGAAGAAGAGTGACAATGAGAAAGGATGGCATGTACCTCACCCTCTGGAATACATCATCGATAAATGCCGTCGGCACATTCCCGGAATAGATAAGGATCATCCCAAAAATACCTCTTGACATCGTGTTGAAATCTCTTCTTTTGCTGATAGGATTGGTCGGGAGGCATAATTCCCCCAACCAAGAAGTTAGCATAATCGGCAAACCATGGAGTCTCCATGGTAATGGCAAGGAGATGATCATCAGCAAACGAGTCATCAATGGGGATGGAATCTCCCTCTTCAAACCTCAGACGAGACAAATGGTCAGCAACCACATTCTCTACACCTGACTTATCCCGGATCTCCAAATCAAATTCTTGTAACAACAAGATCCAACGAATAAGCCTAGGTTTGGCTTCCTTCTTAGCCAACAAGTATTTCAGTGCCGCATGGTCAGTATAGACTATCACCTTAGAACCCACAAGATAGGCTCTAAACTTATCCAAAGCAAAGACAACCGCAAGTAACTCCTTTTCAGTGGTAGCATAGTTAACTTGCGCATCATCCAACGTCTTACTGGCATAGTAAACTGCATGTAGCACCTTATCCTTCCTTTGCCCCAAAACAGCCCCAACTGCATAGTCACTGGCATCACACATTATCTCAAACGGCAATGGCCAATCAGGAGACTGGATAATAAGAGCTGATATTAGAGCTTGTTTAATCCTGTCAAAAGACTTAGCACACTCATCAGTAAAGACAAACGGGGCATCCTTATGGAGAAGCTTAGTCATTGGTTGAGCAATTTTCAAAAAATCCTTAATAAAACGGCGATAGAACCCCGCATGACCAAGGAAACTTCTAACACTTTTAACATTCACCGGGTACGGTAATTGCTCAACCACTTCCACTTTAGCTTTATCCACTTGGATGCCTCGTCCAGACACCAAATGACCAAGAACAACCCCTTCAGTTACCATGAAGTGGCACTTCTCCCAGTTTAACACAAGATTACTCTTCTCACAACGTTGCAAGACCTTAGTGTAACAACCCGAAAAGTACCCAATTTTTCTAGTAAAATTTCTTAAGGATACTTTCCAGCAAGGTTAAGTTTTTAAAATAGAATTTATTGTTTCAAGTCGTATTTTAAAATTCCGAGTTCGTATTTGGAATTTCTGAGAGATTTCATGAAAATCCCGTTTTTAGTCATCTTTCTTTTCTTTCTTTCCTTTAACGTTTAAGTCGTCTTTGACTTTTCTTGACTTTTTTTAAGTCGTCATTGACTTTTCTTGACTTTGTCTTCATAACTTTTCTTGACTTTTAAGTCATCTTTGACTTTTCTTGACTTTTCAGTTCGACTTTGACTTTCGTTGACTTTCCCGACTCGCCTGGTAATCTTGGCCGACCGCAATTTATTACAACACAAACATTATTTTGACTTTTATTTTTATTTAGCTTTATATAGAATTATGATAATTTATAAAATTATTTTGAATTTATTCGGAATTTATATAAGGTTTTAACGGTTTAACCCCGAGCATCATTTAACTATTCCCGAGTCATCGTAAAATCCCGAAACAAACCCGAAACCCGACTTTGGCATGAGTCACACGCCCATGTCATCCTTTTCCACTCACTTTTGGATATTTTCATTATTTTGATTAATCTAATAATAATATCTTAGATATTTATTACTTTATCGATCCGTCAACGAAAATTACGCAAACCGTTTACAAAACAGACCCGACAATCACCCAAGCCACACGGCTCTCCTTCCTCTAATAGGGCTAGATATTTTCATTTCTTTTCATTAATATAACATAATATCTAGATATTTAATTTAATTAACTTAATATCTAATTAATTATCTTATTATAATAATAAAAACCCGAGTCAATTCCGTAACAACAATTTCAAAACCCGACTCATTATTTCTTCTATATGTACACGGCACACTCCATCATTACTCACTAACAACTTTTCATTTTACAATAAATCAAATTAAGATCAAATTAATCGTTCTTCAACGTTCTTCATTCGTTCTTGAGCGTTCTTCATCCGTTCTTCGTCGTTCTTGAGCAAAATCATCATAAAACCTTCATTTCTTAATTAAATCTGTCCTAACTTATATTTCTAGAATCTCCTCTTCGCTCTCCATCTTCAAGTACGGTTTATTTTCAATTCCGTCAAAATCGTTTTCAACATTTTAATTATGGAAAATCAAGTTTTAATTCTAATAATGTTTTTCTTGTCATTTCTTATAGGGGAAGATTTTGAAGACGAGTTTGGTGACTCGTATATATTAGGGGAAGATTAGAAGACGGGTTTCTTAGTTTATACTTCTTATTTTGGTGCTAATTGGTTTTGCTAGCTAAGGTAACGATTCCGAGTTACTCGACGATTTAATGTCACATAGCCTTTGTTTCTTTTGTTTTTGGTTCATCTTTTGTTTTTGTCCATGTTATTATGATTTATGGTTTTAGTAGTAACATGATAGGTAGTTATGATTTTGTTATGTTGTATGAATTTATGACATGTTTAGTCTTCTTGACATATTTAAATGATTTGTTCATAATCATGTTTTTTATAAGTATGATGGTTAAATTGGTTGTTAAAATGGTTGTTTGTTAATTAAAAACATGTTGGAATTAATTTGGTGTTTGATGTTGGTGGAACCGTGGAGTATGGCTAAAAAACCAGCCCAAACCAGCCCAAAACCAGGCCGGTTCAGGCCGGTTCAGGCCCGGTCCAGGCCGGTCTGGGTTGGTCCATGGTGGGTTGTGACACCCTCAATTTGGCGGAAGAAAAAAATCATTCAATACGAACGAAGGTGTCTGAAATAAAAAGGGTCATACAAAAGGAAAATAATATTTTACATAAAAATTATACAAGACGGAAGACATATCTCCCGTATAAATACGGAAATAAAAGAGTGTATAATAATATACACTCTAAGAACCGAATATAGGTCCAAGGTAAATACTTCGCTCGCTAGCTCGTCAATGTACCCCAAATATGCATTCACCACCTGTTCGACCGCATTAAATATAAACACGGAAGCCACAGTCAGTGGGGAGTAACTCCGAGTTCTCCCAGCCACGAAATGGCGAGTTTAATGAAACATGAATAACATAAAAGCAATGTATATGGAAAATACAAAACTTAAACATATATGATATGCTTTTCATGTTATGACACAGATAACTAACAAATAACCTAGCATGTGAAAGCTATCATGTGAAACCGATAATAAACTATGACTCGAGGTAGGGAAGCTGGTATGCTAGCTCAGAGGTTCCTCTCAGACACATGCCTTTATCACTCAAACCCTAATCAACACGTAATCATGTGAATCAGTTAACATTCGGTAATCCAAACTCTATCAATCTTAGCCGGCTTGCATCTCACCTTCTAAAACTCATAGAATCATACAAACATGAAAGACCAATACGTCTACAAACAGGCATAAGTTCTTAGTACGGCGATAGTCTACTTCTGTAACTCGAGGCTATACCACAAGGTAAGAAAACATCCTAGTCCTAGACTGATCAGACCTAGCGACAACAGCTATTCCATTCCCCGTCCCATGACATAACCGTCTATGAGAAACTCTACTAGGCGACCCCCTAAGCAGAGATGGCTAGTACTTAAGCTGGCTCCCTTCCGAAAGCGGAACTCTTAGGATGCCATGCCCCGACTTGGAGATAAGCCCCCCAGGCCGTGACACAAAAGCTATCAAGCAGTGAACTATATACTCGTTAAAGATAGTACGGGCCTATCAATGTCATGGTCCAAGATACTCATCTAGAATTAGAATGGTCAAGACGCCATATACTCATAATTCTCTATGGGTACTTAGTCAACACGACATATATCATACAATTAAACAGTCACGGGAAAAACATCCTAGCATGTGACTAATTGCATATAAATCATAATCAAATATCATATCGCCTCATATCTACTAAGGCTAATTCATTAATTAAATACAACCTTACTTGAAGACAAATCCCCGACCCGAGTCCCGCGACGGGTCATCAGTCAAAACGGTGCTGACTAGATCTTAGTTTGACCAAACCCGTTTGATCAAACCGGCTAGAAACAGAGTCTTTACCACATAGACTTAGACATAAAAGTCAACATATTCATTACATGTTATTTTATTAACTTCTAACATGTGAATTATTATATCATACCCAAAACCCGTTTGACTAAAAGGATATTAAATTAAACTACGATCTCGTCTTATAATTCCTAACATGTGAGAAATAATAATTTAATGAAAAACCTTTTTAATTAAATATTTTACTTATTAATATTTCTCGCTTGCTAATTATTACAAAACGCAATAAAAATGACGATAACTCAAAAACCGTCACAAGTCCCAAAGTGGGACCCACGGGCTGAGTTGGGCCGGACCCACATGGGCCTGAATGGGCCCCACGGCCTGTTTTGGGCTAAAATGGCTGATTTTACAATTTTTACTAAAACCGATTTCTAATATTTTCCCGCATGCTTAACTTATTTAAAACCCGTCAAAACAACAATTAAACAATCAAACATCGACACAACCCAAAGACCAAAACCCGGACCCACCATGGACCAACCCAGACCGGGTCTGAACCGGCCTGGACCGGCTGGTTTGGTCCGGTTCACCACCACCCTTTTTCGGCCACCACCAAAACAACAACCCCAAATTCCAAATTAATTCTAACATGTTTTTAATTAACAACATCCATTTTTAAACATCCAAAACAACCATCAATCATACAAAAATCATGATTATGAAGAAACCATAAAAATTTGTCAAGAACACTAACATGTTTATAAATTCATACACATAATAAAATTAACAACTTATCATGTTACTAACTAAAAATCATAAAATCATAATAATATGAACAAAAACTAAAGATGAACCAAAAACTAAAGAAAACCAAAGCTATGTAACATATCTCCGTCGAGTAACTCGGAATCGTTACCTTAGCTAGCAAAACCACTTAGCACCAAAATAATAAGAAGGATATATAATAAGAACCCTTCTACTAATCTTCACCCAAAATATACGAGTCTCCAAACTCGTCTTCAAAATCTTCCCCTATAAGAAATGACAAGAAAAACATTATTAGAACTTAAAATATAAATTCCATAATTAAAGTGTTGAAAACGATTTTGTCAGAATTGAAATAAAACCGTACGTGAAGATGGAGAGCGAAGAGGAGAGTCTAGAAATATAAGATAGGACGGATTTAATTAAGAAATGAAGATTTTATGAAGGTTTTGCTCAAGAACGATGATGAACAATTGAAGAACACGAAGAACAATTGAAGAACGATTAAAGAAAGCGATATTTTGATCTTTATTTGATTTGTTGAAAAATGAAAAGTTGTTAGTGAGTGGAGTGTTGTGTGAGCCGTGTAAATATAGGCCAAGATGGATGTGGGGTTTTTGAAATTATTGTTACGGAATTGACTCGCGATTAATAATTATTTTACGGTAATCGATTAAATATAATTAACGATAAAGTTAATTATACTAAATATCAAGATATTATGCTATTAATAATCAAAAGAAAGACAAATATCTAGTCCTATTAGAGGACTTAGGAGCCGTGTGAAATGGTGAGAAGACGGATCTGATTTCGAGCGTTTTGCGTAATTTTCGTTAACTGATCGATAAAGTGAAATAATATCTAGATATTATGATATTGTAATCAAAAGTAATGAAATATCAAAGTCTAAGAGAGGAGAGGAAAGGAGAGGAGAGCCGTGTGGGTTAGGGGCTTGTCGGGTCTGTTTTGTAAACGATTTGCGAAATCTCCGTTGACGGATCGATAAAGTAACACATATCTAAGATATTTGTATTAGTTTAATCGAAAGAATTAAAATATCTCAAGTGAGTGGAAAACGATGACATGGACGCGTGACTCATGCCAAAGTCGAGTTTCGAGTTTGTTACGGGATTTACGATGAGTCGGGAATAGTTAAATGACGTTCGGTTTAAAACCGTAAAAGTTATTCTTTAAATTCAGAATAAATTCAAAATAATTATATTAAATTATGATAAATCTTAATAAATCTAAATAAAAATAAATCAAAAATATTATTTTTTTAAATAAAATTGCGGTCTTCATACTTATGAGACGAGTCGGGAAAAGTCAACGGAAGTCAAAGTTGACTGAAAAGTCGAGAAAAGTAAATGATGACTTAAAAGTCACGAAAAGTTAAATGACGACTTAAAAGTCAAGAAAAGTCAATGACGACTTTTAAAAGTCAAGAAAAAGTCAAAGACGACTTAAAAGTCAAGAAAAGTCAAAGATGACTAAAAACGGTCTTTTCATGAAATCTCTCAGAAATTCCAAATACGAACGCGGAATTTCAAAATAAGACTCGGAACAAAAATTTCTATTTAAAAAAACTTAAGTTCTACTGAAAAGTGTTAGTAAATATTTTTACTAGAAAAATCGGGTACTTTTCGGGTTGTTACAATCACCCCTCCTTTTAAAAAGTTTCGTCCTCGAAACTTAGGAGAAAGAACGTAACATATATGTAGGTCTATTTCAAAACTGTTAAAAATATACTTGTAATATAAATATAGGATCTTATCAATGGAATGGAAGGTTCTCGTCGGCCGTTAAGAACATCGACGTCCCAAGTCAAAGACCTTAAAAGATACATTTTCTCATCAATAAATGAGGAAACTAGTTATCGAACGTCTCCAATAACAAGTCTCAACACTCCTTGACGGTAAAATACTTAAAATCATAAAATATTTCCAAAAGCTTTTAGTTCAAAAATTTTATAGTATAGGTACTAACTTTACTATCTATGCCTAAAATTTCTAACTAAAGCTTCTAGTAATCTATCTATAAGAAAATGATATTCGAAAGAAGGAACGGAATATTCGAAAAATAAATCGAATAGAAAGAGGAAAGGAAGAAAGAAGAATGAACCACAATACTATCTTCCATCTAGGAAAATTCAAATGCCGATCGTAACTCGTCACTACTACTGCAATAGAATCTAGTCCTCCAGAGAGTGCACTATATCCTCAACATTTTCAATCATCCGATTCCTACCAAAATATTTCATAAGCCTAACACATCGAGTAACAACTCCCAATTATTTAATTCCATTAGAATCTTCTAAGGTCCATCGAAACTATTATTGGAAATCACCATCAAAATATTTCTAATTAAGGGAACAAATCCGCTAACCACCACAAAGTAAAGAACTTACGATGAAATCCTTTAATCCAACTTATTCCCAAAAATTTATTATCCAAATTATTTACAATAAACCCTCTCATCCTCAAAAGTTGAATCTCGAAACCTCAAAGAGATTAGTCTCACAAAACTCAATTCACTTAACTTTTGCCAAACATAGGGCAATGCGACCGTAATCGATTTATCTATTTTTTTTTTCAAATTATTAATACATCGGTTTTCGTTTATGTCGATATTCCTCAAGTAATCATCATATCCTAATTCCACAAAGTATTTATTCCCGTTAGGGTCCAACATTTAACGACAACAAATTCCCAAGTAACATTAAAATCACTCAACTTTCTAACCATAACTACAACTATTATTAAGCTTATTTCGATCCTCAAAAGATATTGCAACTTCAAGCTTTTATATTTTAAAACCCCTAGGATAGTTCCTTCCTAAACTTATTCTCCATTTTCCATAATCATTTTAAACACGAAACTAGCTCCATAGGACGGTTAGGTATCATATTCGAAACTCCTTCAAAACACCTCCACTAACCCTTACGATAGCTAAAAGAAAACTACCTGACCCTATCTCCGGACGGTAAAGATATAGGAGTACTTTCTCCAGTTGAAGCTTTGAGAGGTAATTTATCGGGTAATCTCCTCGAAATAAAGGATAAAGAAGCTATAGTGTCTAATAAAATTAAACACGGTATTTCTTAAATTGAAAACATACCAATCATAACGTCTGGCTGAACATCGGCCTTAGTGCGGCTCATTAGAGTTCTACCCCTTGGTCTCCCAGAAGTATCTGGTGTAAAAGCTGTCTTCTTCTTTTCAGGACATATATTAGACTTATGTCCTGGTTTCCGACAAGCATAGCACACAATTGGCTTGTTGAAACAGCCAATACCTGGATGCATAGGCAGCTTGCACCCAAAACATATACGATCCTTAAGATCGTTGTTGCTCGGGAAGAATGGACGTTTACTCTTACCATTGGCATTAGAGGAAGAGGAAGCGAAACGTCCTTTGTCATGGAAATTTGACCTTGGATTGAAAGAGGAAAAAGGAAATGGACTCTTCATCTTTACCCCTTCACTAACGGCTTTCATGGAGTCCTCGGCCCGAAGGGCATCATCAAACAATTCTCCGAAAGATGTAGAGCTCCTCCTTACTTTGCTTTGGAGCAAAGCACTTAGCTTATTACGATAGTAAAAAGCTCTATCTTCATCATCATTGATGAGTCCTGGCGCAAAACGAGCAAGCTGGTTGAATTGAGTAGTGAAGTCTTGGGTCATCAAATCACCTTGCTGGAAATCGATGAATTCTCTGAGTCTTTGCTGACTGAACTTCAAGGGGCAAAATCGGTCCTCAACAAGAGACTTGAAACGTTCCCACCCGAAATTGATTTCTAGAATAGCGGTGGGATTGGAAATAGACCACCAGTAGTCTGCCTCCCTTACCAGGAATAACTGAGCAATCCTTACCTTGTCCTCTTCAAGGACTTGGTAATGGTCGAATTGGTTCTCCATCTCTTTAAACCATTCCGAGAGCTCGGTAGGGTCTGGCTCACCACCATAAGGCGTAATATTGCTCCTAGCAATTTGGCTAGCCACCCAAGCATAGCCTTCTTGGCAATTGTCTTCTCTATGAGGAGAAACTTGGTTGGCACTAACATCCATCTCTTCCATATGAGGTCCAACCATCTTCAGAAGAAACAAAACAAATTAAGTTACTCCTAACAATTAGCATAAACAAATAGACTACAACAAAATCCTAATCTACCCATCTTACCCTTCTATCTCACGGTTTATTATTTTATTAAGGTCAAGTTATTTATGCAAGGGTACACAAACGTGCGTCGGGAGCAAAATAGCTCTGATACCAACTGTGACACCCTCAAATTTGCGGAAAGAAAAAAAATTATTTAAATACATAAAAGATAATAATACATAACGAAGGGTGTCATAAATAAAAAGGGTCATTTACAAAACGGAAACTAATATTTTACATAAGAATTATACAAGACGGGAGACATATCTCCCGTATAAATACTGAAATAAAAGGAGTGTATAATAATATACAATCCTAAGAACCGAATATAGGTCCAAGGAAATACTTCGCTCGCTAGCTCGTCAATGTACCCAAATATGCATTCACCACCTGTTCGACCGCATTAAATATAAACACGGAAGCCACAGTCAGTGGGGAGTAACTCCGAGTTCTCCCAGCCACGAAATGTCGAGTTTAATTAAACATGAATAACATAAAAGCAATGGATATGGAAAATACAAAACTTAACATATATGATATGCTTTTCATGTTATGAAACAAATAACTAACATATAACCTAGCATGTGAAGGCTATCAGTGAACCGATAATAAAATATAACAAAGAGTAGGGAAGCTGGTATGCTAGCTCAGAGGTTACCCAGGTAAACGTGGCCATGATACACTCAAACCCTAATCAACCACGTAATCATGTGAATCAGTAACAATCGGTAATCCAAACTCTATCAATCTAGCCGGCTTGCATCTCACCTTCCTAAAATTATAGAATCATACAAACATTGAAAGACCAATACTTCTACAAACAGGCATAAGTTATTAGTGCAGGTCAATAGTCCATTTGTAACCGAGGCTATACCACAAGGTAGGAAAACAGGCTAGTCCTATGGACTGATCAGACTAGCAGGACAAACGAGCTAGTTCCATTCCCCGTCCCTGACATAACCGTTCTATGAGAAACTCTACTAGGCGCCCCCCTAAGCAGAGATGGCTAGTACTTAAGCTGGCTCCAGTCCCAAAACGGATCAGGCAGCCATGCCCCGACTTGGAGATAAGCCCCCAGGCCGAGACACAAAAGCTATCAAGCGGTGAACTATATGCTCGTTAAAGATAGTACGGCCTATCAATGTCATGGTCCAAGCTACTCATTTAGAATTAGAATGGTCAAGACGCCAGATACTCATAATTCTCTATGGGTACTTAGTCAACACGACACCAACCATATAATTAAACAGTCACGGGAAAGACATCCTATCATGTGACTAATTGCATATAAATCAAAATCAAATAACATATCGCCTCATATCTACTAAGGCTAATTCATTAATTAAATACAACCTTACTTGAAGACAAATCCCCGACCCGAGTCCAGCGACGGGTCATCAGTCAAAACGGGGCTGACTAGATCTTAGTTTGACCAAACCCGTTTGGTCAAACCGGCTAGAAACAGAGTCTTTTCCACATAGACATAAAATCAACATATTCATTTCATGTTATTCTATTAAGACTTCTAACATGTGAATTATTATATCATACCCAAAACCCGTTTGACTAAAAGGGTATTAAATTAAACTACGATCTCGTCTTATAATTTCTAACATGTGAGAAATAATAATTTAATGAAAAACCTTTTTAATTAAATATTTTACTTATTAATATTTCTCGCTTGCTAATTATTACAAAACGCGATAAAAATGACGATAACTCAAGAACCGTCACAAGTCCCAAAGTGGGACCCACGGGCTGAGTTGGGCCGGACCCCACATGGGCCTGGACTGGGCCCACGGACCTATTTGGGCTAATTTGGCTGTTTTTCCAACTTTTACCAAAAACCGTTTCTTAAAAATTCCCGCATGCTTTAACATAATTAAAACCCGTCAAAACAACAACATAACAATCAAACATCGACACAACCCAAAGACCAAAACCCGGACCCACCATGGACCAGCCCAGACCGGCCTGGACCGGGCCTGAACCGGCCTGAACCGGCTGGTTTTGGGTCCGGTTCACAGCCTTTCCTCACGGTTCCACCACACAAATTCCAAATCAATTCTAACATGTTTTTAATTAACAACATCCATTTTTAAACATCCAATTCAACCATCCATCATACAAAAATCATCATCATGAAGAAATCATAAAAATATAACTAGAACACTAACTTAACATGTTACTAACTAAAAATCCATAAATCATAAAAACATGAACCAAAACAAAGATGAACCAAAAACTAAATAAACAAAAGCTAAAGGCTATGTTACCAACTAAAATCATAATTAACCATAACATGAACCAAAACTAAAGGCTATGTGACATTTATTCGTCGAGTAAAACAGAATTGTTACCTTAGCTAGCAAAACAATTAGCACCAAAATAATAAGAAGTATATGTAATAAGAAACCCGTCTTCTAATCTTCCCCTAATATATACGAGTCACCAAACTCGTCTTCAAAATCTTCCCCTATAAGAAATGACAAGCAAACATTATTAGAACTTAAAACTTGATTTTCCATAATTAAAGTGTTGAAAACGATTTTGTCGGAATTTAAAATAAAACGTACTTGAAGATGGGGAGCGAAGAGAAGAGTCTAGAAATATAAGTTAGGACGGATTTAATTAAGAAATGAAGATTTTATGAAGGTTTTGCTCAAGAACTATGAAGAACAAATGATGAACGACGAAGAACACGAAGAACGATCAAATAAAGTGATGTTTTGATCTTAATTTGATTTGTTGTAAAATGAAAAGTTGTTTGTGAGTAAAGTGGGGTGATGAGTGTCGTGTAATATAGAGCAAACTAGTGAGTTGGGTTTTGAAATTGTGGTTATGGAATTGACCCGGTATAATAATTATATTACCGTAATTAATTAGATATTAAGTTAATTGAATTAATATCAATATATTATGTTATTATAATGAAAAGAAATAAAATATCAAGGCTAAGAGAGGAAGAAAAACCGTGTGGTATGGGTGATATCGGGTCATTTTTGTAAACGATTTGCGTAATTTTCGTTAACTGATCGATAAAGTAAATAAATATCTAGATATTATTATTAGTTTAATCAAAAGAATTAAACTATCTCATGTGAGTGGAAAACGATGACATGGGCGCGTGACTCATGCCAAAGTCGAGTTTCGATTTTGTTGCGCGCATTACGATGCGTCGGGAATAGTTAAATGACGTTTGGTTAAAAACCGTAAACGTTATTCTTTAAATTCCGAATAAATTCAAAATAATTATATTAAATTATGATAAATCTTAATAAATCTAAATAAAAATAAATCAAAAATATTATTTTTTAAATAAAATTTCGGTCTTCATACTTATGAGACGAGTCGGGAAAAAGTCAACGGAAGTCAAAGTTGACTGAAAAGTCGAGAAAAGTCGAAGATGACTTAAAAGTCAAGAAAAGTTTAGGACGACTTAAAAGTCAAGAAAAAGTCAATGACGACTTTAAAAAGTAAAGGAAAAGTCAAAGACGACTTAAAAGTCAAGAAAAGTCAAAGATGACTAAAAACGGACTTTTCATGGAATCCCTCAAAAATTCCAAATACGAACGCGGAATTTCAAAATAAGACTCAGAACAAAAATTCCTATTTTAAAAACTTAAGTTCTACTGAAAAGTGTTAGTAAATATTTTTACTAGAAAAATCGGGTATATTTCGGGTTGTTACAATCACCCCTCCTTTTAAAAAGTTTCGTCCTCGAAACTTAGAAGAAGGAACGTAACATATATGTAGGTTTATTTCAAAACTGTTAAAAATATACTTGTACTATAAATATAGGATCTTATCAATGGAACGGAAGGTTCTCGTCGGCCGTTAAGAACATCGACGTCCCAAGTCAAAGACTTAAAAATATACATTTTTGCATCAATAAATGAGAAAACTAGTTATCGAACGTCTCCAATAACAAGTCTCCACACTCCTTGACGGTAAAATACTTGAAATCATAAAACATTTCTAAAAGCTTTTAATTCAAAAATTTTATAGTAAAAGTAATAACACTACTATCTATACCTAAAACTTCTAACTAAAGCTTCTAATATCCTATCTATACGAGATGACAATTGATAGAAGGAAACGAAATATTCGAAAGAATAAATCGAATAGAAAGAAGAAAGAAAGAAGGAAAGAATAAAGAAAAACGAAGGATGAACCCCAATACTCTCTTCCCTCTATGAAAATTCTAATGTCGATAGTAACTCGACAATACTAACTGTACAAGTAAACTAGTCCTCAAGGGAGTGCAATATATCCTCAACATTTCAATCATCGGATTCCTACCAAGATATTTCATAAGCATGCCACACCGAGTAGCAACTCCCAATTATTCCAATTCAATAAAAATCTTCTAAGGTCCATCGAAACTAATATTGGAAATCACCATCAAAATATTTATAATTAAAGAAACAAGACCGCTAACAACCACAAAGTAAAGGACTTACTATGAAATCCTTTAATCCAATTTATTCCAAAAATTCATTACTCCAACTTATTTACAATGAACCCTCTAATCCTCAAAAGTTGAATCTCGAAACCTCAAAGAGATTAGTCACACAAAACTCGATTCACTTCACGTTTGCCAAAACATAGGGTAATGTGACCGTAATTAATTTATTTATCTCTTCCAAACTCTCAATACATCGGTTTTTGCTTATGTCGATATTCCTCAAGTTGTGTCATCAAATCCAAATTCCACAAAGTATTGATTCCCGTTAGGGTCCAACCTTTAACGACAACAAATTCTCAAGTAACATTAAAATCACTAAATTTTCTAACCACAACTACAACTATTATTAAGCTTATTTCGATCCTCAAAAGATATTGCAACTTCAAGTTTTCATAGTCTAAAACCACTAGGAGAATTTCATCTCAAGTTTATCCTCAAATCCTTATAATCATCTAAACATGAAACTAGTTTAATAAGATGGTTAAGTACCATATTCGAAACTTCTTATTTACTCCAAAATAGACATATCATAAGCATGGTCTTCAAACCAATGCTAAACTTCTAAGTCCAAAAGACTAAATTACTAATGAGTTAAGAAGTCATAGCCAACTCATTCGATCTTACACCATCGAATATCATGCACTATTTACACACAATTCAGGACAAGCATCTAGCATTAAAATCTTTAAACATATTTTATCACACCTTCCTCAAGGATACCAACTCTCACCACCATAGGGTGAAATTAGATCTATAACATTTTCCTCAAATCACAAGTTCATTCTAACAAACACTAATATTCCACAAAATTCAAAGTTCTTCCGACTAAGAATAATATACCGCATACCAATGGGGTGACATCCATACCAATGTTACAAGAGGAAGGTAAGAATACCAATGGTATAATGGAGGAACTATTAAGAGAAATTTCCAAAATGTAAATAGGTTGGAAGAGAAAGAAGCCCCTAGATAGAAAGAAGAGGGCATAATATTATAAGGACGAGAGAATTCGCAGATGAAGAAGGAATTCACTTCAATTAGCTTATAAATCTTCAAATTTTCGGTAGAGGATACTCCTTCTAGGTAACACATATTCCACCATAAGGCGCAATATTGCTCCTAGCAATTTGGCTAACCACCCAAGCATAGCCTCCTTGGCAATTTTCTTCTTTATGAGCAGGGACCTGGTTGGCAGTAACAACGATCTCTTCTACCCGAGGTCTAACCGTCTTCATAAGAAACAAACAAATTTAGTTACTCCTAACAATTAGCATAAACAAATAGACTACAACATAAATCCTAATCTACCCATCCTACCATTCTATCTCACCAGTTCATTATTTTATTCAGGTCAAGTTATTTTATGCAAGGGTACACAAACGTGCGTCGGGAGCAAAAATGCTCTGATACCAACTGTGACACCCTCAAATTTGCGGAAAGAAAAAAAAATAATTTAAATACATAACCAAGGGTGTCATAAATAAAAAGGGTCATTACAAAACGGAATAATATTCTAAAAAGAAATATACAAGACGGGAGACATATCTCCCGTATAAATACGGAAATAAAAGAGTGTATAATAATATACAATCCTAAAGAACCGAATATAGGTCCAAGGTAAATACTTCGCTCGCTATCTCGTCAATGTACCCAATGTATGCATCACAAACCTGCCAACCGCATTAAATATAAACACGGAAGCCACAGTCAGTGGGGAGAAACTCCGAGTCCTCCCAGCCACGAAATGTCGAGTTTAATGAAACATGAATAACATAAAAGCAATGTATATGGAAAATACAAAACTTAAACATATATGATATGCTTTTCATGTTATGAAACAGATAACTAACAATTAACCTAGCATGTGAAAGCTATCAGGTGAAACCGATAATAAACTATAACTCGAGGTAGGGAAGCTGGTATGCTAGCTCAGAGGTTCCTCTCAGAAACATGGCCATGATACACTCCAAACCCTAATCAACACGTAATCATGTGAATCAGTTAACAATCGGTAATCCAAACTCTATCAATCCTAGCCGGCTTGCATCTCCCCTTCTAGAACTCATAGAATCATACAAACATGAAAGACCAATACTTCTATAAACAGGCATAAGTTCCTAGGGCGGCCAATAGTCATCTGTAACTCGAGGCTATACCACAAGGTAGTAAAACATCCTAGTCCTAGACTGATCAGACCTAGCGACAACAGCTATTCCATTCCCCGTCTCATGACATAACCGTACACAAGAAACTCTGCTAGGCGACCCCCTAAGCAGAGATGGCTAGTACTTAAGCTGGCTCCCTTCCCAAAGCGGAACTCTTAGGATGCCATGCCCCGACTTGGTGATAAGCCCCCCAGGCCCGGGACACAAACGCTATCAGTGGCGAACATATACTCGTTAAAGATAGTACGTGCCTATCAATGTCATGGTCCAAGCTACTCATTTAGAATTAGAATGGTCAAGACGCTATATCCTCATAATTCTCTATGGGTACTTAGTCAACACGACACCAACCATATAATAAAACAGTCACGGGAAAAACATCCTATCATGTGACTAATTGCATATCAATAATAATCAAATATCCTATCGCCTCATATCTACTAAGGCTAATTCATAATTAAATACAACCTCACTTGAAGACAAATCCCCGACCCGAGTCCCGCGACGGGTCATCAGTCAAATCGGGGCTGACTAGATCTTAGTTTGACCAAACCCGTTGTATCAAACCGGCTAGAAACAGAGTCTTTATCACATAGACATAAAATCAACATATTCATTACATGTTATTTTAATAAAACTTCTAACATGTGAATTAGATTATATTATACCCAAAACCCCGTTTGACTTAAAGGATATCAAATTAAACTACGATCTCATATTTATAATTTCTAACATGTGAGAAATAATAATTTTATGAAAACTTTTAAATTAAATATTTTACTTATTAATATTTCTCACTTGCTAATTATTACAAAACGCGATAAAAATGACGATAACTCAAAAACCGTCACAAGTCCCAAAGTGGGACCCACGGGCTGAGTTGGGCCGGACCCACATGGGCCTGGATGGCCCCACGGCCTGTTTTGGCTAAAATGGCTGTTTTGGCCTTTTTTTTTAACGGTTTTACTAAAAACCGTTTCTAATTAATTCCCGCATGCTTTAACATAATTAAAACCCGCCAAACAACAATTAAACAATCAAACATCGACACAACCCAAAGACCAAAATCCGGACCCACCTTGGACCAGCCCAGACCGGGTCTGAACCGGCCTGGACCGGCCGGTCTGGTCCGGTTCACCACCACCACTATTTCCGGCCACCACCAAACAACCACCCTCAATTCCAAATTAATTCTAACATGTTTTTAATTAACAACATCCATTTTTAAACAATCAAAACAACCATCAATCATACAAAAATCATGATTATGAAGAATCATCCAAATTCATCAAGAACAACCAACATGTTATAAAATCATAAAACCCACCATAAATAACTAAACTACTCTACTTAACATGTTTACTAACTAAAAATTCATAAAATCATAATAATATGAACAAAACTAAAGATGAACCAAAACAAAGAAAACACCAAAGCTATGTAACCAACATTTATCCGTCGAAACTCGTAATCGCTTACCTTAGCTGACTAAAAATCAAGTAGCACCAAAATAATAGAACTAGAAACTAAGAAAAACCCGTCTGTCTAGTTCTTCTCCTAAGATATCCGATCACCAAACGCGTCTTCAACAATCTTCCCCTATAAGAAATGACCAAAAACTTATTAAAACTTACATATGATTTTTCCATAATTAAAGTCTTGAACGATTTTGACGGAATTGAAATATAACCGTACGTGAAGATGAGGAGCGAAGAGGAGAGTCTAGAAATATAAATTAGGATGGATTTAATTAAGAAACGAAGATTTTATGAAGGTTTTGCTCAAGAACGATGAAGAACAAGTGAAGAACGACGAAGAACACGAAGAACGATTAAAGAAAGCGATATTTTGATCTTATTTTGATTTGTTGTAAAGTGAAAAGTTGTTTGTGAGTAAAGTGGGGTGAGGAGTGTCGTGTAATATAGAGCAACTAGTGAGTTGGGTTTTGAAATTGTGGTTATGGAATTGACCCGGTATAATAATTATATTACCGTAATTAATTAGATATTAAGTTAATTGAATTAAATATCAAGATATTATGTTATTATAATGAAAAGAAATAAAATATCAAGGCTAAGAGAGGAAGAAAAACCGTGTGGTATGGGTGATATCGGGTCAGTTTTGTAAACGATTTGCGTAATTTTCGTTAACTGATCGCTAAAGTAAATAAATATCTAGATATTATTATTAGTTTAATCAAAAGAATTAAACTATCTCATGTGAGTGGAAAACGATGACATGGGCGCGTGACTCATGCCAAAGTCGAGTTTCGATTTTGTTGCGCGCATTACGATGCGTCGGGAATAGTTAAATGACGTTCGGTTAAAACCGTAAACGTTATTCTTTAAATTCCGAATAAATTCAAAATAATTATATTAAATTATGATAAATCTTAATAAATCTAAATAAAAATAAATCAAAAATATTATTTTTTTAAATAAAATTTCGGTCTTCATACTTATGAGACGAGTCGGGAAAAAGTCAACGGAAGTCAAAGTTGACTGAAAAGTCGAGAAAAGTCGAAGATGACTTAAAAGTCAAGAAAAGTTTAGGACGACTTAAAAGTCAAGAAAAAGTCAATGACGACTTTAAAAAGTCAAGGAAAAGTCAAAGACGACTTAAAAGTCAAGAAAAGTCAAAGATGACTAAAAACGGTCTTTTCATGGAATCCCTCAAAAATTCCAAATACGAACGCGGAATTTCAAAATAAGACTCGGAACAAAAATTCCTATTTTTAAAAACTTAAGTTCTACTGAAAAGTGTTAGTAAATATTTTTACTAGAAAAATTGGGTACTTTTCGGGTTGTTACAATCACCCCTCCTTTTAAAAAGTTTCGTCCTCGAAACTTAGAAGAAGGAACGTAACATATATGTATGTCTATTTCAAAACTGTTAAAAATATACTTGTACTATAAAATAGGATCTTATCAATGGAACGGAAGGTTCTCGTCGGCCGTTAAGAACATCGACGTCCCAAGTCAAAGACTTAAAAATATACATTTTTGCATCAATAAATGAGAAAACTAGTTATCGAACGTCTCCAATAACAAGTCTCCACACTCCTTGACGGAAAAATACTTGAAATCATAAAACATTTCTAAAAGCTTTTAATTCAAAAATTTTATAGTAAAAGTAATAACACTACTATCTATACCTAAAACTTCTAACTAAAGCTTCTAATATCCTATCTATACGAGATGACAATTGATAGAAGGAACGAAATATTCAAAAGAATAAATCGAAGAGAAAGAAGAAAGAAAGAAGGAAAGAATAAAGAAAAACGAAGGATGAACCCCAATACTCTCTTCCCTCTATGAAAATTCTAATGTCGATAGTAACTCGACAATACTAACTGTACAAGTAAACTAGTCCTCAAAGGAGTGCAATATATCCTCAACATTTCAATCATCGGATTCCTACCAAGATATTTCATAAGCATGCCACCCCGAGTAGCAACTCCCAATTATTCCAATTCAATAAAAATCTTCTAAGGTCCATCGAAACTATTATTGGAAATCACCATCAAAAATATTTATAATTAAGGAAACAAAACCGCTAACAACCACAAGGTAAAGGACTTACTATGAAATCCTTTAATCCAATTTATTCCAAAAACTCATTACCTCAACTTATTTACAATGAATCCTCTCATCCTCCAAAGTTGAATCTCGAAACCTCAAAGCGATGAGTCACACATAACTCGATTCACTTCACGTTTGCCAAACATAGGGCAATGTGACCGTAATTAATTTATTTATCTCTTCCAAACTCTCAATACATCGGTTTTCGCTTATGTCCATATTCCTCAAGTTGTGTCATCAAATCCAAATTCCACAAAGTATTGATTCCCGTTAGGGTCCAACCTTTAACGACAACAAATTCCCAAGTAACATTAAAATCACTAAATTTTCTAACCACAACTACAACTATTATTAAGCTTATTTCGATCCTCCAAAGATATTGCAACTTCAAGTTTTCATAGTCTAAAACCACTAGGAGAATTTCATCCTAAGTTTATCCTCAAATCCTCATAATTATCTAAACACGGAACTAGCTTAATAGGATGGTTAGTTACCATATTCGAAACTTCTTATTTACTCCAAAATAGACATATCATAAGCATGGTCTTCAAACCAATGCTAAACTTCTAAGTCCAAAAGACTAAATTACTAATGAGTTAAGAAGTCATAGCCAACTCATTCGATCTTACACCATCGAATATCATGCAATATTTACACACAATTCAGGACAAGCATCTAGCATTAAAATCTTTAAACATATTTTATCACACCTTCCTCAAGGATACCAACTCTCACCACCATAGGGTGAAATTAGATCTATAACAGTTTCCTCAAATCACAAGTTCATTCTAACAAACACTAATATTCCACAAAATTCAAAGTTCTTCCGACTAAGAATAATATACCGCATACCAATGGGGTGACATCCATACCACTGTTACAAGAGGAAGGTAAGAATACCAATGGTATAATGGAGGAACTATTAAGAGAAATTTCCAAAATGTAAATAGGTTGGAAGAGAAAGAAGCCCCTAGATAGAAAGAAGAGGCATAATATTATAAGGACGAGAGAATTCGCAGATGAAGAAAGAATTCACTTCAATTAGGCTTTATAAATCTTCAAATCTTCGGTAGAGGATACTCCTTCTAGGTAACACATATTCCACCATAAGGCGTAATATTGCTCCTAGCAATTTGGCTAGCCACCCAAGCATAGCCTTCTTGGCAATTGTCTTCTCTATGGGGAGGAACTTGGTTGGCACTAACATCCATCTCTTCTATATGAGGTCCGACCATCTTCATAAGAAACAAAACAAATTAAGTTACTCCTAACAATTAGCATAAACACATAGACTACAACATAAATCCTAATCTACCCATCCTACCATTCTATCTCACAGTTTATTATTTTATTAAGGTCAAGTTATTTATACAAGGGTACACAAACGTGCGTCGGGAGCAAAATGCTCTGATACCAACTGTGACACCCTCAAATTTGCGGAAAGAAAAAAATAATTTAAATACATAAAAGATACGAATACATAACGAAGGTGTCATAAATAAAAAGGGTCATTACAGAACGGAAATAATATTCTACAAAAGAAATATACAAGATGGGAGACCTATCTCCCGTATAAAAACGGAAATAGAAAGAGTGTATAATATTATACAATCCTAAGAACCGAGTATAGGTCCAAGGTAATACTTCGCTCGCTAGCTCGTCAATGTACCCCAAATATGCATTCACCACCTGTTCGACCGCATTAAATATAAACACGGAACCCACAGTCAGTGGGGAGTAACTCCGAGTTCTCCCAGCCACGAAATGTCGAGTTTAATGAAACATGAATAACATAAAAGCAATGTATATGGAAAATACAAAACTTAAACATATATGATATGCTTTTCATGTTATGAAACAGATAACTAACAAATAACCTAGCATGTGAAAGCTATCATGTGAAACCGATAATAAACTATAACTCGAGGTAGGGAAACTGGTATGCTAGCTCAGAGGTTCCTCTCAGAAACATGGCCATGATACACTCAAACCCTAATCAACACGTACTCATGTGAATCAGTTAACAATCGGTAATCCAAACTCTATCAATCCTAGCCGGCTTGCATCTCACCTTCTAGAACTCATAGAATCATACAAACATGAAAGACCAATACGTCTACAAACAGGCATAAGTTCTTAGTACGGCGATAGTCTACTTCTGTAACTCGAGGCTATACCACAAGGTAGGAAAACACATCCTAGTCCTAGACTGATCAGACCTAGCGACAACAGCTATTCCGTTCCCCGTCCCATGACATAACCGTCTATGAGAAACTCTACTAGGCGACGCCCTAAGCAGAGATGGCTAGTACTTAAGCTGGTTCCAACCCCAAAACGGATTAGGCAACCATGCCCCGACTTGGATATAAACCCACCAAGCCGAGACACAAAAGCTATCAAGCGGCAAACTCCGTATGCTCGTTAAATATAGTACGGGCCTATCAATGTCGTGGTCCAAGCTACTCATTTAGAATTAGAATGGTCAAGACGCCATATTCTCATAATTCTCTATGGGTACTTAGTCAACACGACACCAACCATAAAATAAAACAGTCACGGGAAAAACATCCTATCATGTGACTATTTGCATATAAATCATAATCAAATATCATATCGCCTCCTATCTACTAAGGCTAATTCAGTAATTAAATACAACTTTACTTGAAGACAAATCCCCGACCCGAGTCCCGCGACGGGTCATCAGTCAAATCGGGGCTGACTAGATCTTAGTTTGACCAAACCCGTTGGATCAAACCGGCTAGAAACAGAGTCTTTATCACATAGACATAAAATCAACATATTCATTACATGTTATTTTAATAAAACTTCTAACATGTGAATTATTAAATCTTACGTAAAACACCGCTTGACTTAAAGGATATCAAAATAAACTACGATCTCGTCTTATAATTTCTAACATGTGAGAAATAATAATTTTATGAAAAACCTTTTTAATTAAATATTTTACTTATTAATATTTCCCACTTGCTAAATATTACAAAACACGATAAAAATGACGATACCTCAAAAACCGTCACAAGTCCCAAAGTGGGACCCACGGGCTGAGTTGGGCCGGACCCCACATGGGCTTAGATGGGCCCCACGGGCCTGTTTTGCTAAAAATGGCTGTTTTGCTTTAATTCTTCTAAAACCGATTTCTAATATTTTCCCGCATGCTTAACATAATTAAAACCCGTCAAAACAACAACCAATCAATCAAACATCGACACAACCCAAAGACCAAAACCCTGACCCACCTTGGACCAGCCCAGACCGGGTCTGAACCGGCCTGGACCGGCCGGTCTGGTCCGGTTCACCACCACCACTATTTCCGGCCACCACTTAAAACAACCACCCCAAATTCCACATTAATTCTAACATGTTTTTAATTAACAACATCCATTTTTAAACAATCAAAACAACCATCACTCATACAAAAATCATGATTATGAAGAATCATCCAAATTCATCAAGAACAACCAACATGTTATAAAATCATAAAACACCATAATAACTACTACTTAACATGTTACTAACTAAAAATCATCACATCATAATAATATGAACAACAACTAAAGATGAACCAAACTAAAGAAAACCAAAGCTACTAAGGTATGTAACATCTATTCGTCGAGTAACTCGGAATCGTTAACCTTAGCTAGCTAAAATCAAGTAGCACCAAAAATAATAGAACTAAGAACTAAGGAAAACCCGTTTCTAGTCTTCCCCTAATATATACGAGTCACCAAACTCGTCTTCAAAATCTTCCCCTATAAGAAATGACAAGAAACATTATTAGAACTTAAAATATGATTTTCCATAATTAAAGTCTTGAAAACGATTTTGACGGAATTGAAATAAAACCGTACGGGAAGATGAGGAGCGAAGAGGAGAGTCTAGAAATATAAATTAGGATGGATTTAATTAAGAAACGAAGATTTTATGAAGGTTTTGCTCAAGAACGATGAAGAACAATTGAAGAACGACGAAGAACACGAAGAACGATTAAAGAAAGCGATATTTTGATCTTATTTTGATTTGTTGTAAAGTGAAAAGTTGTTTGTGAGTAAAGTGGGGTGAGGAGTGTCGTGTAATATAGAGCAAACTAGTGAGTTGGGTTTTGAAATTGTGGTTATGGAATTGACCCGGTATAATAATTATATTACCGTAATTAATTAGATATTAAGTTAATTGAATTAAATATCAAGATATTATGTTATTATAATGAAAAGAAATAAAATATCAAGGCTAAGAGAGGAAGAAAAACCGTGTGGTATGGGTGATATCGGGTCAGTTTTGTAAACGATTTGCGTAATTTTCGTTAACTGATCGATAAAGTAAATAAATATCTAGATATTATTATTAGTTTAATCAAAAGAATTAAAATATCTAATGTGAGTGGAAAACGATGACCTGGGCGCGTGACTCATGCCAAAGTCGAGTTTCGGTTTCGTTTCGCGCTTTACGATGAGTCGGGAATAATTGAATGATGTTCGGTTAAAACCGTAAACGTTATTCTTTAAATTCCGAATAAATTCAAAATAATTATATTAAATTATGATAAATCTTAATAAATCTAAATAAAAATAAATCAAAAATATATTTTTTTAAATAAAATTTCGGTCTTCATACTTATGAGACGAGGCGGGAAAAGTCAACGGAAGTCAAAGTTGACTGAAAAGTCGAGAAAAGTCGAAGATGACTTAAAAGTCAAGAAAAGTTTAGGACGACTTAAAAGTCAAGAAAAAGTCAATGACGACTTTAAAAAGTCAAGGAAAAGTCAAAGACGACTTAAAAGTCAAGAAAGTCAAAGATGACTAAAAACGGTCTTTTCATGAAATCTCTCAGAAATTCCAAATACGAACGCGGAATTTCAAAATAAGACTCGGAACAAAAATTCCTATTTTAAAAACTTAAGTTCTACTGAAAAGTGTTAGTAAATATTTTTACTAGAAAAATCGGGTATATTTCGGGTTGTTACAGGCAAAGCCAAAACCTTATCTTCCAAACAATCTACCCCCAAGGTCCTTCTGTTACGTTCATATACCTACACTTAAAACATTTCTTAAGTAATGCTAATTAACTCTTTAATTAGTTTCCAAGATCTAGTGCATGCAAAATAGATAAAACAAAGATAAGAAGAAAATTGTTCCTCGCAATGTTGTTTTGGTCGAGTAATGGGCACAAGGACAAGACTTCTTCTCCTTCTTGTTCTTGTTCTTGTTCTTGAGCTTGAGATAAGTGGATGAACTTCCTAGTTCCAAGTGTAGGAACTCCCCTTGGTGATGCACCTAGATTACCCCTTATCACTCAAATGTAAGCTTACTAGAACTACAAATGAGTAGCCCTTAAAACCGAGTACAACACGTTTCAAATTACTACTCTAGTAATATTGTGTTAATACTTGAACACAAGTTCTATGAAACTTCTTAAGTTTCTAACAATGTAATAATTTCTAGTGAGATGTTTTTATTTAGAATATGAGATCAAGTGATAAGTAAACAAGAGAAAAACATCCTCTTATTCACCTCACAAAATCGGCTCACCCATGGGGAAAGGTGGGTGCTTTTTTCTTTTTGCCTTATCAAAGCTCTAGGGTGGCTATAGGTGTTTAGGTTAGTATTCATATTGCCTAACCTTGATTAGCACAACATTTAAAGCCTTAATCACCACCCTACACCTTGTAAAAACCGGTGTACCCATGTTAACATGGTGTCCATATTATTTTGTCAATTTGTCATTTGTCACATATGTGATATGTGACATGTGACATGATCTTATCTTATAAATGTGCATTTAACTAATTTAAATGCAATTTCATAACAAATAAATTAAAATTAACATTTTAAGTAATAATTTATAATCACATATATCCAAAATGGGTCATCTCATATTTGGTTAATATAATCTACCGCTAATTGTAATTATGATCAACCAATTATGCTTATCTCAAATGTTTCATAAACATTAAGCATTCTTACTAATATAACGATTATATTATCAAATTGAATCTTATTTAATCATATTACAATAAAACATAATTCTCACTTATTATATAAACTTGTTCTATTTAAGGGATTAATTAATCTGTATCAATATAAAATTAATTAACTTTCATGATTAGGGAATCGTCCTTTCGGTGTGACCTCAAGGGCTCAACTGATCACCACCGTCATACGACAGTAATGTCAAACTCTAGTAAGCCAATCATTACCGATTAATGTGGACCAATTGACTATAATGTCAATCATCCCTTTGTATTATTGTTAATGAGATTTAATTAAGTGATCGCACTATTGTTGAGGGCACTTACTTCAACAATCTCCCACTTGGTCGCAACAATTGTGCATCACCAATTCTCTTGTCCTATTATAATCTCCCACTCAATGCAAGGTGTCTTGCAGGTCGTACTTGCATGTGATCATATCTTGAGTGGTTTCCTCGATCTGGAGAGTAACTGTCTGACCGGAATTATCTACCGTAGATACCACTCGAGCGTGGCCACGCATTTCCAGTTCACTACTCCTCGAGTGGCATTGAGATATTGGATAAGGCTGACAAGGGGTTGGAAAATTCCTATCGCACTATTTCCATCGTACATTCACAGTTCTTCATGACCCAATAATTGCCCATTCACCCCTTTTTACAGAATGGCGTGGGGCAAAAATCAAATTCGATCCTAAAATATGTCGACTTGGGTGAATAGTCTCTACTCTAAAGAATTGAATAAAAAATAATACTATATATAGTAGCTCTCGCCACGACAAGGCTATATGAATTGCCATAACTCTATAAGCGGTCACTGCCCGACAGAGTGTCCCATACAGTCTGTTTATGTGATCGACTAGTCATCCCTTATGACCCTATGGCATTTGAACTTGCCATCAATCGCATCACACTCCAGTCACTTTGAGACGTCACCTCATGTAAGCAACTAGGGGCCAAGGCTATGTTAATCCAGTTCACTTTAATGGGGTTCAAAGTTGTCACTACAACCTATTTGGATAAAACAAAGCACAAAAATGAGTTCGATAACTCAAACGATAAATGTGATTATCATATATGAACAATCAACACAATGTTATCGCTTCATACCTTATAATCTAAAGTGTAAAAGTTCCATGACACTTCATGGGCATCTTGTCTAAATGCAATAAAAGCTTGGATAGTGGATATACCATGTATCCATTTATTCCTACTTTATGAATTGCTTTTCTTTCCATTCATCGTTATTCCAAATAACATGAATTTATCTAAGTAGATCACTAGATTTCAATATAGTGTTGGGCTCTTTAACTTGAAAGATGCTCCCACTTGTTATCACAGTAACTACGTGATAGGTATGTTGGTGAAAGGGTCTACTATTAGATCCTTACGAGCCACCTTTTCCTCATCACCATGTACTAAGATTCTATTTGTAGAATCTTCAATGATTGACACTTCAATCATGCCTTTTATCTATTCGCTTTTAGTATAACAAAAGTTAGCCTAGGATTCTGTCAGATCCTTATAGGTTTGGAAACTTGGGTTTGTCTAACATTTAACACATAACTAAGTTATCATAACCAAACATCATAATGAACTCATAGTCCTCCTCGGTAAACTCATGAATATTCTTGAAGGCTATATAATGACTCTCATATGGATTAATTTGTTATTGACTTGTCATGCTCCACGCATACAACTCATTAAGGTATGTGCATATCCTGGCATATATGACTGGCCTAACGGCGGAAACATTAGCAATCATGTGTATCCTTTCTCATCTATCACTATAGATTTTGGATACCTACTCCAAGTCTTTCATCTAGAAATGATTTCCCAAACACTCCCCCACGGAATGCAATGTCAGTACATCATTCCCTAATGATTGATATGTCTCCTACATATAATATATGGAAGATATTTTGCCTCAGATATGATATGCTTCTTCCGAGTCTTTCATCTATAAATGATTTCCTAAACACTCCTCCACGGAAGTCAATGTTAGTACATCATTCCAAATGATTAATATGTCTCTTACATACAAGACATGAAAGACAATGTGCTCCCACTAATCTTCATTTCTACACATGATGGTTATAACTCCCACTAACCTTCATGTCCACACATGATAGATCTAGCTCCCACTTAATTTCATGCATAAACATGGCTCTTCGTCAACTCGAGGATACCATTCTCTCTTGTTATGCAATGATTATTACAACCTCTCAACTGCTCTCTTAGGATCACACATTGATCTCCTAAAGTTTTGTACGATAACTTGTCCACTTTTTAAACAACTCTTTGTCACTTTGTCATACATATACTTTCAACGAGGTGTACATGCAATAATGATCTCAAAGATGGTTATATTTGAACTTATATATAATACTTTACAATAAAGTTTTGTTCACCCTGGGTAGGTCCAAAATTCCCCAAGTAACCGTATTGAATCCATCTTGTATCGTATGACTTTCTTGTAACAAATTTGAATTGGAAATAGTAACCGCCAATCTATAGATTATAGTCTTATTACTTTCAAAAATTTGATATTTTTGCTATAAGCTTCTAACCTTGAATGACTTAAGAAAATTTTCTCTTGTCTCTTTTGTTTGTGGTATATTTTCTCTCACTCTATCCTTTTGAAAATGCGTCTATTTTCACCAAGGATAGCACCATGAGCCACAAACAGTTTTATCTCTCTAGGTTTAAAGGAGGAAAATTCTTGTAAGGATAGCTTCATAAGCTCTATCCCTCACTCACAAACAGCGTTGTTCGACAAGTATAAATGGGGTAGGATGCTCGTATAAACTTTCAGCAATCTATAGTAGACTTATTTATTTAGACTTTAGTATTCTAGTTTCTCAATAGACTCACTCTGTCTAAGCTAAATACTTGGACTCTTATCCATGTCTTGAACAAATTTAGGATTCTTAACCCTTCCATAACTCGTATAGAGTCACATTGGCGTTTTAAATATCTTATCTTCGGGCTTTATATGAATTGTAAATCTCCAAGTGTGAGTTCGTTAACTCATTTTGACTTGTGTAATTGATCTTTCTTATATCAAATAAGTTGTGATGTTTAGTCACAATTCAAAGTGAGAATCCCATTCTTAACTTTTGTTTACTCATAATGATCTAATCATTATATGTTTCATAGGATCAATTAGTCATTATAATTTATGTTCTATGATACTAACATTGCTTGATAAAAGGTTTAAGAATATCGAAATAAATTGCATAAGTAAAGTGACTTGAGTTGAAAACCAAGTCACCTTTTTAATACAGCCATTGTTCAAAAGTAGGAATTCAAAATACTTTCCATGTCAAAACATGGAAATGAAATTGTTCAACAAACCAACAATTAAAATGCAATAATTAACTAGAAGACAAATAGCAAAACATCGCCAAGCCCATCATAGGTCTCCTCTATGTGGTGGCTACCCTAGCTTCCTTGTAGATCCTCCTAGGCTTGTTTTGCCTTGTCCTTCTTCTCATGCCCTAAATGTAATCAAAAAGGGTGGTGAGAATCACAACTTGTATCAAAATACCAAAGTTGAGATGAATATCAATAACATAAAATTTGGGAAGAACTATTACCAACTGGAAGAACCCGTCCAGCTTTGATGTCTCCCAAGTACTTGGATCAATTACGCTTCCAATAGCCCGTGCCATTACAATAATGGCACTTATCTTCGGATGTGGCTCCCTTTTTTGCCTTTGGAAGAGCTATTCATAATAGCTTTTCCTTTGCCTTGGTAGGAGTGAGTGGGCTTGCTTCCCTTGCTTCCTTTACTTCCACTTTTCTTGAACTTCGCCTTGCTCTTGACATTGATGTTCAAAACATCCTTACTTGAGCCAGCTTGAAAACCCATTTCACGTTCGGCATGCACAAGCATCTTATGCAATTCACGAATTGTGACGGTGTCATTTTGCATGTTGAAGTTCACCCTAAAGTTGACAAACCCTTTGATCTTACTTAGGGCGTGAAGAATGCGGTCAATGACAAGTTGCTCGCGAATCGATATTCCTTGCTCCTTGAGCACCTCAACGTACTCAATCATTTTGAGCACATGAGGGCTAACATTTTTACCCTCCTTCATATTGAGGTCGAAGAATTGGGAGGCGCCTTCGTATTTCACAATTCTTGGTGCTCGTGAAAACATGGTCACGAGCTTAGAATAGATTTCATAAGCGGTTTTCATTTTCATGGCATTACGTTGAAGCTCGCCATCCATGGAGAAGATCAAGACATTCTTGATCGCCGCCAACTCTTTGTGGTAGGTCTCATAGGCCTCCCTAGTGGCGTTGGATGACCGCGCATTTGGAGCGCTAGGGGATGCCTCGGTTAGGTAACTAAGTTTACCGTGACCTTCGGCGGCTAAGCATAGTTGCCCATTCCAATCAGAGAAGTTAGAACCATTCTTTTCAAGTTTGTAACGATCCATAAAGGATCTTAGCCATGATACGGTGGTGAGTGGTGGTGCGGGAGGTCGATCCTCGTTATTGTCATCCGACATAGCGAATTAAGTAAGTTTGACTACAAAATAGAAAATTATAGAAACATCAACATTTATCGTTTTAAAATACTTGTAAACATTTTAAACAAGTTTAGCATTTATATAATGACCTCTACCCAATTACATGAATGATTCCAAGACCCAAATCCTATATTAACTCGGGTTTATGTGATCCACGGACTCCACGACCTTTATTAATATTACTTGGTGGGTTAATTCTTTAACCGATTCTACCATTAGAATTCTTGGTCGATGAAATACTTTATTGTCATCTTTATCCCGGAACACATGGGCTACGGACCCTAATTTTTCCGTTGAGTTCAACCAAGTTTCGTTGCAATAACAATTTATTGCCCCACTTACCCAACGTAACAACTTTAGCATCTCGGTGAGCTGAGCCTACTTCCTTATGAAATTGTTATTCATGGGTTCTACTATTTGTTAAGCCTAAGTCTCAATTATAAAATAGAGGTCAAGTCAATTTATTATCTATCTCCTTTAAGTGAACAAAATTGGTGATCTATCGATAATTATAGTTGACGCGGTCGATTAACTCGATAGAATGCATGTGTGATTTATATGGAGATTTGGCATGCATGTGACATATAAATAAAAATGCAAGCAATAAAATAAATTCCTAGTATGACCTTCCTACAATAATAGAAAATCAAATTAACTATTACAAATTCGGAAACCAACTCAAATGGTCCCTTGAACTTCATATGCACGCCTCCCGTGGACACCGTCTCTTTTGGAACGCCTTTCCAAATGACACCGTCTTTAGGAAACTCCGGGATTACAAATGATATAATAAAATTACAAGGCTTTTCTATTATACATTTTCAAAATAAAATGAAATAATACAACAAAAGTGACACGAGATCACATTAAATTACAACCAAATCGATAATCTCTTACATTACGGGCAATAACGATTAAAAACTAAGGCCATACTAAGACAAATTATATAACTCAAAATTACATAAATCCAAAATCACATTCATTCATTCAAAATTCAGCATAAATATATGTAAACTCATGCAATATTAATGTGCCAAATCGCCCTAATAAAACTTATATCGTATATAATCCCGGTTTTATGGAAATATTTGATAATAACCAATTAAAATCACAAAATAATACTTAAATCAAATTTAAGTCCAATTTTATTATCCTAACTGTTTTAGGACCCAAAAATTAGTCTCTTCTAATTATTTGACGATAATTCAACTCGGTTTTGCATTATTACTCGGTTTTGACCCTTAAAAACATAACTTTTATGTAATAATTCCAAATTAAATTACAATAATTATAAATTTTAAAATTAAAATTTTTTTAATACTGAAACATTTCCAGGAACATCATAATGTCAACATTTAGGCCAAAAAAGTTCGAATCATTTTAGAGAAAAATATAGTTGCCATTAATCGATTTTATCAAATAAAATACTAAAATTACACGAAAATATATCCAATTAATTTTCCACTCATACACATGATTTATATAATATTTATGAAACGTATTATAATTTTCTCATGCCAAAAATTCATTTTAGCTATTTATGCCAAAATAATCACTATTTATGCCTTTTTAACTATTAAAAATCATAAATCATGTAAAATATATCATATCTATCTCACCTTTTACATACAGTAGGTAACGTTTTCATGTGATATCGTACTAAAATTTCATGTCCAGATTCAAAGTTTAAATATTTTTAGTCATAAAATGTTCATTTTACTCATTTAAAAGTGTTTACTTCACTAAAAATCATTAAACAAAGCAATAATCTACCATAAATCGTCAAAATGACCCAAAAACATTTAGTCCCAGGAGGTATTAGAAGCATAAATATTTCGTGACTTTATCATAAAAATCAGAAATTTATAGTTTTATTTAGTTACTTTAACTCGTAAAAACTTATAAAATCGATTTGCATGCAACATCCATATGCTCTGATACCAATTGATAGGTTCATATACCTACACTTAAGACATTTATTAAGTAATACTAATTAACTCTTTAATTAGTTTCGAAGATCTAGTGCAAAAATAAATAAATCAAAGATAAGAAGAAAATTGTTCCTCGCCATGTTGTTTTGGTCGAGTAATGGGTACAAGGATAAGACTCCTTCTTATTCTTGTTCTTGTTCTTGAGCTTGAGATAAGTGGATGAACTTACTAGTTCCAAGTGTAGAAACTCTCCTTGGTGATGCACCTAGACTATCCCTTATCACTCAAATGTAAGCTTACTAGAACAACAAATGAGTAGCCCTTAAAACCGAGTACAACACGTTTCAAATTAATACTCTAGTAATATTGTGTTAATACTTGAACAGAAGTTCTATGAAACCTCTTAAGTTTCTAACTATGTAATAATTTCTAGTGAGATGTTTTTATTTAAAATATGAGATCAAGTGATAAGTAAACAAGAGGAAAACATCCTCTTATTCACCTCACAAAACCGGCACACCCATGGGGAAGGGGAGGTGCCTTTTTTTTGCCTTATCAAAGCTCTAGGGTGGCTATAGGTGTTTAGGTTAGTAACCATATTGCCTAACCTTGATTAGCACAACATTTAAAGCCTTAATCACCACCCTCCACCTTGTAAAAACCGGTGCACCCATGTTAACATGGGTGTCCATATTATTTTGTGATTTTGTCATTTGTCACGTATGTGATATGTAACATTTGACATGATCGTATCTTATAAATGTGCATTTAACTAATTTAAATGCAATTTCATAACAAATGAATTAAACTTAACATTTTAAGTAATAATTTATAATCACGCACACACACACACACACACACACACACACACACACACACACACACACACACACACACACACATCTATATATATATATAATGGGTCATCTCATATTTGGTTAATATAATCTACAACTAATTGTATTTATGATCAACCATTTATTCTTATCTTAAATGTTTCATAAACATTAAACATTCTTACTAATATAACGATTATATTATCAAATTGAATCTTATTTAATCATATTACAATAAGACATAATTCTCACTTATAATATAAACTTGTTCTGTTTAAGGGATTAATTAATCTGTATCAATATACAATTAATTACTTTCATGATTAGGGAATCGTCCTTTCGGTGTGACCTCAAGGGATAAACTGATCACCACCGTCATACGACAGTAATGTCAAACTCTAGTAAGCCAATCATTACCAATTAATGTGGACCAGTTGACTATAATGTTAATCATCCCTTTGTAGTCTTGTTAATCAGATTTAATTAGGTGATCACACTATTGTTGACGAAACTTACTCCAACACCTTCCTGAGACGGTTACAAAGGAATAGTCGTGAATTCTAAGAATCATCCCACTTGTGTCGTTACACCCAAGCCTTTAGGGTCCAGACATGGAAATATGAACCCACATCGCTTTACCAACCCATTTGTATTCGGGTTTTGTCAAACCCGAGACTCCTTTTCCAACCACGATGTAATTGTAACACCTTCATACACCAAGGTGCCTTACAAGACCCCCTTAGTACATGGGAGTGATATCATCTCGGTTACCCGAGGTGGTAAATATCACAACAAGCAATAAAGAAACAACATTTATTTAATCAACGTTTAAATGTCAATACAGAATCCCAAAACAGATGGCATACCATCTGACAAACAATCCAACTCGATAACGATATTGTGTTAATAAATAGATAACAATGTTCAACATAATGAAATGAATCCTAATTGTTCAAGACTCCAAACGACACGCGGGAGCTAGACACAGTACGATGATCCCATCCTCAATCCCACGCAATGTTAACGACTACCTGCGATCACCTGCTCACCATCCCCCAATGGATCACATCAGTTTTGTAAAACAGTAGAAGAGTCAGTTTTTGCATATATCGACTAACATACAAGATAAGCACAATACAAACGACAAACAAGAGGGCCAACGCAGCGGTTACCTCAGTAGATTCAGGGTACCATCCCTGCTCTACAAAACCACCTATTGACCCTGGACCGCAGCCACGGGCGTTGAATTTCCATCTCACCACAGCAAGATAACCCAGAACATTAATGTGTACATTCCTCACGTAGCGGGATAACTACTGGGGCGAACTCGGGGTGCGATCCGTCTCCCAACGGAATCACCAAACCACAGTAACATGATAATCATCGCCAACAATTCCAAACTCCGTCATTGTCACAACACTGACAATCATCATTAATCAGATATCAATAATCACAAATAGAAATCAACAATCTCATGCCATCAATTAGCAACACAAATACTTATAAGAAAATCCTACCTTGTAGCAATTCCGAGTATAGCAAAGCAAATAATTCTAAAGTGTTCCTTTATGAAATCCCCTAATATACAATCCATGGACATTCAATTAACATCACAATTCCCTTTTTCCCCCAATTCCATTATGTAGCATTTGGAAACAAAGATTTCATTTTGAATCCTTACTTTCAAATTAAATTATAAATGTGAAATTAGGAATCATAAATCCAAATTCATTGTTTGGGAAACAAAGAATTTGAAATTTAGAATTTGAAATCCAATTTCTATGTTTGGCGATAAAAGGAGTTTGAGAATTCAAATTTGATCTAAGTTCAATTTTTAAGTCAGCAACTCACATCCCAAAGCTGCAAGGCTAAAACTTTTGGCACTTGAACATAACCAAAATAGTCATTTGACATAAATTTTAACTACAACACACAAATCCAACATTAAAACAAAACGAAGTTACAAATTGGCCGACTATCATCAAGTTCAACCTATAGTTTTCAACTAGATCAACGATCTACTACGCTCATCAAGACAAAGCAAAATCCAATCCATCTTTTGATCACTCCAAAGGTCTTTGAGAACTTGAAATTTCACCAGCGCCTCCACGAACATATTTACGGCTCTTAGAACTTGAGGACGGAGGATGCCGCCAACTTTGGAAACCTCATCAAATGCCCCTTTTCCTCCCAAAGTTGGAGTTGCTTTTAGTCTAGCCTCGACATAACTTTTGAGTGTGTCAGCAACTTGAGTAACTGCATCAACTAGACTATCACTTTTTCGCTTCTTTTTGGAGCTTATTAAAGTAGTATCGATGCTAGAACTCGAACCATCACATGCTTCATCATCCATCATAGTAGCACCCTCTTCATGGTGCTTCCCTCCATCACCAATAGCTCGATCGGGTCCAAGTAATATAGATATATCATCCCAATGCTCGATATATTTATTGGCAAAAGGCGCAGCAGGTGGGTTGTCCTACAATGAGTATGTAGAAAAAAAACACAAAGACATGTTTAATCAAGAAAAAAATATAGCAGTACAGGGAGTATACATATACACAATACAGCCATACAGGGAGTATACATATAAAATGGCAAGCCAAACTACATAGATCCCGGAACATTCCTAGAACTATGATTAATGGCAAGGACATACATATAAGTTCTCATACAAATTTTCTGCATTTTGGAAAATACATAAACACCATCTCACTCTCAGAACTAAGCGCATTCCCAGCACTTCACATATCTCTGAACTAAACATCAAAAGTTAGATATATGCAGCTGTGCACTCTGGTTATGTCCGTAAAATGCCCGGGCCATTAATTGTAATAACTGTACTTCTTAACTCTAGCTGTAAAAAAACGCAACAATACTAAATAAAAGGCAGGCGAATTACATGTGGATATGTCATCCATTAGGTCGTCTCTTCAAGTGGTACTAACACCATCTTCCTCTGCTCATCCCACTTGAATTTTGTTTGCGTTCTTATCTCCATGATTATTCCGTAGTGTTTTCTCCAAATCTTGACACGATTCCTCACATTTTCAGTAGTAACGGATACATTTAACTTGCTTCTTACCTCGTCTACCACCGCTTGGTAGGCTTGTGGCTTCGACTCAGCATCTCCCTTGTTTCCTTGACTTACTTGATTATACAACACTGAGATTAAAATAGCATCCATTTGGCTATTCCAAGTAATATATCCTCTTTTCTTTGGTTGTGTAGGAGGCAAAAATTGCTTTCTTTTTTCAGCCATCACGTATAAAAAAAATGAGTCAGAATATTATATGCTTGAACGAAGTCTATAAGCAAAAAGTATTATAAACCAAACAACACCATGATTAATTATAAGATATGAAATTGCAGAAGCACATAGTTTTAGTAAATTCATATATATATGTAGAGATATAAAGCACTAAGTCCAGTACCTGAAATGTTGATGGTTAAGGATAGTCAAATACCCCTTCTTGCTCGATAATCACTCCACATTTTCAGTGCAAGATCGTCTCTAAACTTATTCCACTCTTCTTCTTGTCTAACACTTACTACATAATCTTCTCCACCATCCACTCTATTTTCTAACTCTTCATTTTGTAAATCTTGTTCTACCTCATTCATTAGAGTCGTTTCATCCATTTTTTCGAATCTTAAGAAGTTGTGTAGAATGGCTCAAGCGTTTATGATTCTGACTTGAGTTTTTTTACCATAAAAGCTACTGGTTCTTATAATAGCCCATCGCTTTTTCATGCAACCAAATGCTCGCTCAATTGTGTTACGAGCTGACGAATGGCGTAAGTTAAAAAGCTCCTTATAAATTATTGGGGTGTTCCCTCGCCATACACTTAAGTGGTATCTTGTACCTTTATATGGAGCTAAGAAACCTTCACCATTAGTATACCCTAAGTCCACAAGAAAATACTTATTCTGTGGTACTGTAAGATTGTAATCAGGCCTTTGAAGAGCGTCACGCAGAACACGTTGATCAGAAGCGGACCCTTCGTACCCATGCAGAACATATGTAAAACAGAGTTCTGGATCACAAGTTGCTAAAACATTTGTGCTAATGTGACCATTTCTATCCCGATACCTACCTCGATCCTCTAAAGGGACCGTCATATCTATATGGGTGCCATCAAGTGCCTTAACCACACCCTCAAACCTTTTCCATTTTGGATCATTGACAAAATTAGTGGTAGTATCAACTTCCTTAAGGTAGTGTTTTCCAATTTTTAAAACTGCTCGGAGCACCGTGTGAAATTGATTACTCACTGTTTCTCATGATCGGGCAAAAAGAGCTTGAATGGTTCGATTTTTCAAATTGTGAGCAAGGGTATGTAGAAAAATGCGACAACTTCTTTATTAGTCACATTTCTAGAGGTCACTAACCCACCCTTTGATCTCAGAATCCTACATAATTTCTCAAAACAACGTCTATCAATACGTAATTGCTCTTGACATATCCTATTGTTTCGTAATGTATCTAACCACATTGCTCTTTTTTGTGAACGTTCGTGTTCGTTCCAAGCTAAATCCCTAACCTTATACCTTTTGTAATTCAATGCCCCTACTATAACAACAACACAACCCACAACTAGCGTAAAAAGCTCTATATCATCATCTTCTTCTTCTTCTATTCTGACACGTTTAAGTGATTCCCGTTCATCATTCTCATCAGCCATTTTACTTTATACTCGCAAGTCTGAAAATTATAGTGAATTTATAACTACTTGATGAGAAGGACTTATTAATCTCATTGGATAGGTGAAACAATATGGTAACATTAATAAATCAAACCAAAGTAATCTACCAAAAAGGTTCATTAAACATGACAATTAATTAGATTATGCTGGGATTCATCTGTAGGTAAGTAAACGAGCAGATGGAGTATACACATACACACACAAAACCATATATCAACTTAATTACGGAATATAAGAAAAGCGGATGGAGTATACACATATGCAGTACAAAGAGGAGTATACACATACACAGTAACAAACAATTATTCTACCCGTGTGAATATCAAAACATCAGCACAAAAAAATCATCGATAAAAAGTTCAGCGATATCAACACACAAAACCGAATATCAACTCTTCAACAAACAAATCAACGATAAAAAGGTCAGTGATAAATAATTTAATTCACTAAATATCAAAATATAAAATATAAAATATAAAAGTTCAAATGATAAAAAGTTCATCTCATTAAGATACGATCATCAAAACTCGAAAAAATCGAACAAACAACAATACATAAATTAATCAGACGAAAAAATCGAAAAAAGCAGACGAAAAAATCAAACGAACAACAATACATAAAGGAGAGAGTAATTGGAAGCATAAACCATTGAAAAATCGAGAGAAAAGGATTCATACTTGGTCTAATTGATCTTGGTGAGATGAAAATCGAGCATAAACCCTAGAAATTTGGGGGTGAAATACTGAAATTGATGTTGTACAAGTATAGAAGGGAGAGTGTGAGATTTGGGAATACGGGGGGTTATGGGGTGTATTTGGGATGATTGGTTTTATTAATGCTTAGAATTTGATTGGATTTCCTCCAAATCCAAATCCTAATCCAAATTTAGCTATTAGCCCAAACAATGGTTTTGGGCCAAATTCTTATTTGAAAATGAAATCTCGGTTGCCAAACAGCCCATTAGGGTAATCAATACAACACAAACAATCACAAATCAAGAATACTTACCCAAATCAATCAATCGACGAAGAAAAAGGTTGGATCCGGCACAAGATGATCAAGGTTTTCTTGAGGAGTTTGAGAGGATTTGAGAGTTAGGGTTTGTGTTAAGAAGTAAAACGGATTTTAATGAAAAATAATCCTCTTAATAACCCCTTAATCATCCGTCCGACTAAACCTTGAAAATCGTCGTACTCGGTTGAGTACCGATATAACTCGGTCGAGTACGCGAGATCAAAACACTGCTAAAGACACCAGCCAACTTTACTCGGTCGAGTAACATCTCCTCCCTATACACAGAAATACGAAGTATTATAGTAAGCCATAACCCTTTGGCCTTAACACCAGAAAACAAACCTTCAGAATGACGGACCACTATTCAAGTCTTTTGCTTCCAAGCTCCACATCCCAAAAAATCATAGCCTCCTACACCAACCATGGACACGGGATTTAACGGTACCTTACAGGCTAGAACGGAATACAGTATGATGTCTTAAGTGATACCTTCGAGTGTGTACACACAAATAAAAATGACTACTTTGATGCACTTTTGTCGAACTACATCATGTTTGATTTCGCCCCACGCGAATACGTAGGCAATCCTTCAGAAATAGGATTCAATCATCCGAAATTGAAAATTTCATCCACCCCTTCATCTTGTCGATGTCTGGGGTTCCCTTTTGCGAAAGTCACAAATTTGTTTACGGGTCTTAACCAAAGTCCAAATAAAGCCACCTTTGTCGAGTCAGTCTTAGTACTCGGTTTGGTCTAAGATGGAGATGCAGGCAAACCATGAGTAGTTGTCAAGTCTCGTAAAGAGTTATGCCTGACGCTGTTAGCAAAGATGCTTGGTCAACCATGTAATGGGTCGGGTCCATTTGATAAGGGGATAAGAATTTGTGTCGAGAATAAAAAAATGTAAGCCCGCCGAAAAGAAAGGAGGCGGTGGCAAAAATGAATAAGCCCGCAGAAAAGAAAGAAGGCGGAAGCAAAAAAATGATAAAACCCACTGAAAAGAAAGAAGGTGGAGGTGAAAGATAAACGATGGTGTAAATGACGGTTCCTGATTAGCAAATGATGGAAGTAATGTTTATCTATTCATACGCGATAGCTGAAGAGTTGTACCCCCAAACGAGTCAAGTTTTGACTTAAAATCCCATACTGATGGATCACTATTTATTTACATATTTTATGTTTCCCTTAGATACATAAGATTCAATTTATTGTCTTTCCTTGCTTGTTTCTATGCTATTTTAGCTTGAATATCGATTCTGCCGCTTCTATTATGTTTTAATGCAGATTGGATGCATTTGAAGCTTTTTGAATTGGTATGGAGAATAGCGGAGTCATATCGTAGATGTTTAGGCACGGGAGTCGAGAGAGATGGAGCAGAAATGAAGAAAAACAAAGAAACGAGCCATCTGAATGATGCTCGATCGAGCAAGATCACTCTGCTCGATCGAGTAGGGCTGAAGGATGCTCGATCGAGCAACATCACTTTGCTCGATTGAGCAACCCAGTGTTTGACAGCTTTCGGCTTTCCTAAATTAGTTTAACCTAGTTAATCAGATTGTTATTATAAAAGGAAAACTCATCTTTCACAATTAGGGACGCTTTAATATTAGAAACTGAAGTTTTGTTTGCTTTACGGCTGGATTCATTCATCAAAGACTATTGTTTTTAGTTCAAGCTTGTAATCGGTACTCTTTAATCTTCCTTTGTTATTCAATTAGTTATTTTCTAGTTCTTTAAATTATTCTTTTTTAATCCTTTCATTATTGTCAATCATGTTTACTTTATTTATTATCGTTGTTATTAATATCGTTATGAGTAGCTAAATTCCTATCTAGGGTTGAAAGGGGATCTAGGATTGTTAGAAGGGATAGACTAATTAATTGAATTGCAATAGCATGGTTATCGTTTGATTATCGTTTTAAATCTAGTTGCTTAATTACTGGCCAGGATTAATTAATTAGTCTCGCAGATTAGGATTAACACCGACCGGGTTAAGACTAAGATAGGCTAAGATAATTGAATAGAACTCGTTTAATGATAGCGATCGCATGTTAAATTGTAGATCTAAAGGGCATAATTGAATCGACCGATCTTGTGACCTTAGATAACTTTATTGCATGATAGTTTATTACACCCTTACCCCTGAATAATAATCCTAGTGAACCTAAGATCCTACACTTTTAATCTTATTGATTTCATCCTTTTATTGTTATTGTTTGCTATTATTTTAGGAAAACAAATCAAAAACCCACGAAATTGTTACTATAGAAGACGAACCTAGTTTAACAGATTAGAATACTACCGCCTCCATGTGAATTCGATACCCTACTTACCGCTGACTATTAGTTATTAGTGAATTAGGATTACTTTGAATAAGGTGACGCAACTTTACCCTTATCAAATTTGGCGCCGTTGCCGGGGAGCGAACAGTTTTCTCTTTGTTTCTACTTAATTTGTCTTTTTTTCGTCTCAGGGAACCTAAGTTCCTTGAGACCGTTCTTATTCTTTTCTTTAGTGTTCGTTTATGCCCAGGTTTTCCAGGTCCGATCTCGTAGCCTACGATTCCGAACCAGTGAGGACTCTCCGAGTTAGACGAAACTTTTGGAAGGAAATTCAAGAAGCGGAAGACTTGAGTACGCTTGAAACAGTTTACGCCGAATTTGTTGCACAAAACCCATTCTTAGAAGAGGATACACATATTTCTGCCGCCACTACATCCATGCCTACTTTAGCCAGCCATTCGGAGTCTACCGTTGCATCTATTCCCAAGGGATTCAAATTCCCTACTACGGGTAATGGAACCTTTGAGATTCGTCCATCTTATATCTCTTTGGTGGAGCGAAACATGTTTGGAGGAAGCCCCACTGAAGATCCTGCGAAGCATATGGAAAAATTCACCAACTATTGTTGCTCTATTCCTTTAACGGGTGGGGTAACGCTAGATCAAATCAAGTTGGTATTATTCTCCTTTTCGCTACGAGACGGGGCAGAATATTGGTTGGGTGACTTAGATGTGGATGCACTTGGCATCACTGATTGGAATTCTCTGGCTCTTGCATTCTACAAAAGATATTTTCCGCCACAAAAAACCAACGCCATCCGAAGTCAAATTACAAGCTTCAAACAAATTCCCACTGCGAACTTTAATGAGGGATGGGTTCGCTTCAAGAAACTTGTCAAATCCGTTCCACATCATGGTTTTGATACTTGGTTCCTATGCAACCAGTTTTACAACGGGTTATATGATGATCAGAGAGCATTGCTGGATTCTGCTGCTAATGGACGATTCCAAAATAACACTACCGATGCTAATGCTTGGAAGTTGATTGATGAGATAGCTACTCACACTCCTGAGTATGGCAATCCCAGGGGTAATGCGAGGCGCGGAAGTTCGGACACTGCCGTTGTAGCTTAGTTGGAGGCATTAACTGCTAAAATTACCGAATTACAAACTTCCAAATCTCCGGAAAATAAACAAACGGTCCATGCCATGATTGAACAAGAGTCAACCTGTAAAAGATTTGGTACCATGGGGCATAATGCGGTAGAGTGTATGAGTACGGTTGAACAAGTACTTGATTTTCAATCCTTTAAGCAAGGTACTAAGTATTCTAACTTTTATAATGAAAGGACGAGAAAGCATCCAAATTTCTCCAACCAAAGTCATATGGTTCTTAATCCTACCCCCGCCGCCACCTCAGCAACAAGGTTCCTCTTATGTGATTCCTCAAAATCGCAATTCTCAAGGCAATTATAACCGTCCAATTCAAGGAGGCCAAAACTTTCAACAAGCTCCACCTCCACCACCACCAAGTAATGATATGGCGGAATTGAAAGCCATGTTGCAGCAAAGTCTCATGATACAACAAAAGCAAGTGCTCAGATCTCTCAATTCCTCGCACATAACAAGATATTGGATACTCAAATTGCCCAATTGGCAATTCAAAATCCACACAAACAACCGGGCAATCTTCCCCCTCATGGACACCCTCCACATGAACAAGCCAATGCTATTACTTTGAGGAGTAGGACCCATTACAAAGGCCCGGAAATAAATGGGGGTGAATGTGGGAAAATATCTGTATATTTCTTCTCTAAATTTCAGGATTATAACAAAATTATAAGATACGAAATAACGAGTCATATATGAAAATAACGATATGAATAAGAGATAAAAATCAACCTTTGGTCCTTGAAAATTGGTCTAAGAACAATATCAAAGGTATGATATCTCCTACTAGTTGCACCCAAGATGCTCCTTGATATGCCTTAATCGTGCTAGAACGATTATACAAAAATTACCGCTAATTTTATGTGAGGTTTGATGATAGATCTAGAGAGAAATATTGAGAGAAAAATTACCCTAGTTCATGTGTTTGTACCGTCACCATCACTTCAAAAACCCTAGGTATTTTTCTTTTTATTCTCTCCTAATCATACTAGCTAGGTTTTCCTAAAATAAGAAATTGCAATTCGGATTCTTTCCAAACCGATTTGGATCGAGTAGATATATCCATTTATTGCTTCATATTTTTCGGTCACACCTAGTAAATAACATCCATTGTATTATTATAATTATCGTTACTAATATCGTCATCTTATTAATAAGTCCACTCAACCTATAGCAGTCGATTTATTAATACATGTCTGACAATATTTACAATAATTATTACGAGTAATACATTTACTTAATTAAATATAACGGTTTATATTTAATCACGAATTAACTGATTAGTTCGTTTAAGCTAACATTATTTACATTAATTAAATATAACAGTTTATATTCAATTTACGAATTAACAGTTTAATCCGTCTATCATCATCATTTTTTTGACTAACCTTTTAGTCAAATACATCGACGAACCTTTTAGTCGTATAAGGCATCAATATGACTATATTATTCATATAATCACATCTCTCAGACACATCCTATAGGTGTGACTTATAGGGACCAGTTGATCACCGCCATAATAAAATGACAATAACGTCAAACTTCTAGCGAGCCAACCGTTTTTGATAAACGTTAATCAACTGATTATTATACAAAGTATAACCTGTGAACCTACAGAGATTTATTTATGTTATTGCACTAACTGTGGAGGACACTGGCTCCAACAATCTCCCACTTGTCCGTACAAGTGTATGTGCGATAACCGATTCTCATATCCATTATAAATTTCTCCCACTCAATGTAAACCAATTTGCAAAGTCTGTATTCACAAAGGTCGTAGTTTACAAGTGATCAGTATCAAGAGTGGTTTCCCCGACTAGAGAGTAACTTAACTGATAAACGAATCTTTATTCGAGCATGGCCATGCATTTCAGTTACAGCTCCTCGAGTGGCCCTGAGCAATAACATAACCTGATAAAGGTTGGATATTTTCTTCAACTCGAATCTTGCAGATACAAGCGCAGTATGAAATGACCCAGTAAAAATCTACTTAGCCTCCTTTTACGGTCGACCATGAGAAAGAAACCAAAGTCACCCAAAAACTGCCTTAATCTCAAGAGACAGTCGATAGTCAAAAGAATCGACTCTATGAACACTATGGACGTCCTATCCACGACCTGGCACCAAATGTTCTGAAACATTTAGGACTCCATAACGTTGTCACAAAATTGTCCTGCGAGGTATCATTATAACTCGCATATGTGATCGATCAGTCAACTGTTTGACTTTATTGTTCGTTGAGACCTCCCATCAATGCGACTTCCACAGAATAATTGCCAGAGTTCTCATCTCCTTTAGGCGATTACGGACCAAAACAATATAATATAATTCAGTTCACTTTGTGGTGTTCAATGTTGTCAGTACAACCCACATAAAAAAACAAAATATAAAACAATACGATGATTTCATAGATAGTTTTATGAAAAAGATACAGGTGTCTAATCCATATAAAACAACTAATACAACTCAGGAACACGTTTGATTCCCATGGAAATAACGTGCCCTTCATGCTTATCATATCTCAATAGTTTAGTGAGAGGATCTGCGACGTTATCATCCGTAGCAATCTTGTCTATCACTATCTCCCTTTGCTCCACTTAATCTCGGATCATGTGAGCCTTCCGATGTACATGCCTAGACTTGTTGCTGGACTTAGGCTCCTTAGCCTGGAAGATGGCACCACTATTATCACAATAGATGGTGATCGGGTCATCCGAACTAGGAACTACAGTTAGTCCCTGTAAGAACTGACGCATCCATATAGCTTCCTTCGCAGCCTCTGAAGCAGCATAGTACTCGGACTCAGTCGTAGAATCTGCTATAACACTTTGTTTGGAGCTTTTCCAGCTGACTGCAGCGCCATTAAGAGTAAAAACGTATCAAGACTGAGATTTCGAGTCATCTCGATTCGTTTGGAAGCTAGCATCTGCGTAACCGATTGCGCATAGCTCAGTGTCACCTCCATAAGTCAATACCCAATCCTTAGTCCTCTGTAGGTACTTAAGGATATTTTTAACAGCCATCCAGTGTGTTTCACCCGGATTGCCTTGGTACCGACTCGTCATACTCAATGCATATGCCACGTCTGGACGTGTACATATCATGGCATACATGATCGATCCTATAGCTGATGCACAAGGAACCCGACTCAAGCGCTCTACCTCTTCCGATGTCTTTGGTGCCTGAGCTTTACTCAACTGCATCCCAGAAATCATTGGAAGGTTCCCCTTCTTGGAGTTGGTAATGCTGAACCTCTCAAGAATCTTATCTATATAAGACTCCTGACTGAGGGATAACATCCGTCGTGATCTATCTCTGTAGATACGGAGCCCCAAAATTCTTTGTGCTTCACCCAGATCTTTCATCTGGAAATGGTTCTTTAACCAAACTTTTACCGAAGTTAAGAGAGGTATGTCATTCCCAATCAAGAGTATGTCATCAACATACAATATTAGGAAGACAATCTTGCTCCCACTCGACTTGATATATAAGCATGGTTCCTCGACCCATCGAGTAAATCCATTCTCTTTTATCACCTGGTCGAAACGATGATTCCAACTCCGAGAGGCTTGCTTAAGTCCATAAATGGAACGCTTAAGTTTGCATACCTTCTTAGGATTTTTAGGATCAATGAAACCTTCGGGTTGTACCATGTACAACTCCTCCTCCAAAAAACCGTTTAAGAAGGCAGTTTTCACATCCATTTGCCAGATTTCATAGTCATGAAAGCGGCAATCGCTAAGATTATCCGAATGGAACGCAACATAACTACGGGTGTAAAAAATTTTGCATCATAGTGGCAATTCCTTGCACTTGAGTGCAATACCCTTTGCCACTACTCGTGCCTTGTAATGACTCTGGTTTGTCCTTCTACAAGAAATGCTTTTGATTTTTATAAAGCCTTTTGCACCTTGAAGAGGGCCCGAACCTTATCATGTCACTCAACCAATCCCATACGTGATTCCTATACATAGAGTCCATCTCGGATTGCATGGCTTCAAGCCATAGCTTAGAGTCGGAACAGGTCATGGCACCTTTATAGGTAGCGGGTTCGTTACTCTCTAGGAGTAAAACGTCATCTCTCCCATTCTCCTCGACCATAACAATGTATCTGTCTGGAGGAATGGAGACTCTACCCGACCTTCTAGGTTCCTCAGGAATATTTACCGCAGCCGATGATGAGGGAACAGTTTCCTCCATTGGTAGCTCGGTTGTTGGTTCTGGAATCTCCGACAGATCGAAGGTTCTATCACTCGTCTTGTTCTCGAGAAATTCTTTCTCTAGAAATTTCGCACTAGCCGCAACAAAAACACGTTGTTCGGTAGGCGAATAAAAGTAATGACCAAACATTCCTTTTGGATAACCAATAAAGTATGTCTTGACCGATCGTGGGCCGAGCTTATCGTCAGGTCTCCATTTGACATAACCCTCGCAGCCCCAAACCCGAATAAAGGACAAGTTATGGACCGTTCCCTTCCATAGTTCATATGGAGTCTTGTCTACAGCTTTAGACGGACTTCGGTTAAGTATTAGAGCAGCTGACAAAAGAGCATAACCCCACAATGAATCAGGTACAACCGTGTGACTCATCATGGATCGAACCATATCAAGTAATGTTCGATTTCTCCGTTCGGACACACCATTCAATTGTGGTGTTCCAGGTGGAGTTAACTGCAGTACTACACCACATTCTTTAAGGTGTCGATCAAACTCCTTCGAAAGATATTTGCCAACACGATCTGAACGTAGTGCTTTTAATCTTTCTATCCAGCTGGTTTTCAACCTTATTCTGGAATTCCTTGAACTTGTCAAAGGACTCACTTTTATGCTTCATTAAGTAGACATAACCATATCTACTCAAATCGTCCGTGAAAGTGATAAAATACCTATAGCCATCTCTAGCGTTGATTGACATAGATCCACACACATCAGTATGTATGAGTCCTAATAGGTCAGCAGCGCGCATTCCAACACCTTTGAAGGAAATTTGAGTCATTTTGCCTATGAGACATGATTCACACGTGCCAAATGATGCATAGTCAAATGGGGAGATAGTCCCATTGTCAATGAGCTTCTTCACGCGTTTTCATTTATGTGTCCCATACGGCAATGCCATAGATAGGTTTGATCTTTGTCACCAACCTTTGCTTTCTTATTACTCACATGCATTATCTCTGTGGTTTGATCTAAAACATATATTCCATTTATGGAAACAGCTTTACCATAAATCATATCGTTCAAAGAGAAAATACAACTATTATTCTTTATTACAAACGAAAATCCGTCCTTATCAAGTACGGAAACTGAAATAATGTTCTTAGATAAACTGGGTACATAGTAACAGTTATTCAGAAATAACTCAAAACCACTAGGGAGTTGGATTACATATGTGCCCACTGAAACGGCAGCAACTCTAGCTCCATTCCCCACCCGCAGGTCCACATCACCCTTTGCGAGAGTTGTGATGCTTCTTAGGCCCTGCAAATGATTACACAGACGAGAACCACAACCAGTATCTAGTACCCAAGTTCCGAAACTTGCATGGTTAATCTCAATCATATGAATAAACGATGACGTACCAACAGGAGTGACGCGGCCTGATTTTACGTCTTCAGCATACACGGGGCAGTTCCGCCTCCAATGCCCAGACTTGTGGCAATGGTGGCACTCCACGTTATCTTTGCTCTTTGTCTTGCCTTGTGAGCTACCGCTAGTCTCACCAGGCCCACTCTTGACCTTTCCTGGCTTTTTGAACTTTTGCTTCCCTACCGCTAGGTCAGCTTGAGCCTTGCCCTTACCCCTACCCTTGTTGTTAATCATGAGAACGTCCTGTTTCACGCTCCCACTCAATTTCAGATCACTCTCGGTCTGTACGAGAGGTGAGTGGAGCTGATGAAGACTTTTCTTCATATCATTCATATAGTAATTTGCCCTGAAAAGGGCAAAACCATCATGAAGTGAATGGAGCACACGATCAATAATGCTCTTCTCATCGATTTTACAACCAAGAGCCTCCAGCTTCTCGACATTCTCGATCATAGCAAGAATGTGTGGGCTAACCGCTTGGCCCTTCTGGAGTTTCGCTTCAAAGAAGCGACAGGTATACTCATAGCTAACGATCCTCGGAGCTTTCGATAACTCGTTAGAGAGAGTGGTGAAAATCTTGTTTGCACCCTGGGCTATGAATCGCCTCTGCAAATTGGATTCCATTGAAAAGATGAGTACGTTCTTTATCGCACCCGCCTCCATTACGAAATCACTATAAGCAAGTGATTCATTGGCTCCTGCATTGGGGCCTGGGTTAGTCGGTAGTGGCTCAGTCAAGTACTTGAGCTTACCGTCAGCAATGGCAACATTCCGTAATGCCGCCTCCCAGTCCGCAAAGTTGGACCCATCATTCTTCAGTCGCGTGGACTGATTCATGTTGTCCATAAAGACCTTTAGCCAGGACTCGCGAGCGAGTGTAGCACTTGGCATTGGGTCGTCTGTACGTCCAGCCATTTGTTATTTTAAGCAGTTATATCTGTATATAACGTATTCAAGAAACTGTGAAAAGAAGAAAAATTATGATAAGTTTCATCGTTTTAAAATTAAGTCTTAATACAAAAACTGTTTAATGCGTCGACTCATGCATTTATACAATTGACCTCCCTCAAGAATTATATAAATGATCCCAAGACTCAATTTCTGTAAATTGATAAGCCAACCTTTTTGCTAATTCTACCTTTAGAATTCTCGGTCGATAAATTTCTGTAAATTCTATCTTATAGTCCATTATAATCCCGAGATATTACTCGTACTATAATGTTGAGATAAAATAGGTCAACACTCACTACTTACCCAACGTAGAAGGGGTCATATTATGACTTCTGACGAAGAAGGGGTTCATAGAAGTTTTTCCTATAAAGACTAATCTCAATTTTCATTTTAGAGGAAGATCCCATCATCTTAAATTTAATTCATTTTAAGTGAACAAATTCTAGCATTTCGTAAATGATTTAGACTAAGGTGATGGCCCTATGAACGAGTGACATCTGTATGTCAATGATGAAAATTCAAACTATATGAAACATTTTTCATGCATTTTAGGTGGTTTGGTTTAGGCGGAATATGATGCAGTTATTTAACATGTGAATGAAAAACAAAAGAACGGAAAAAAACGTAAACTATTACAACGGTCCTAGTGTGGCCTATCTACCAAAATGAACCGAGAAGCTTGACTTTGTCTCATCTTGGTCCATGTAGTGGGAGTGAGCATCCAATCTCCGTCTCTAGTCTTCTTAAAATTACATTTAAAATTACAAAATAAACCTATTTACATTCTAATTCCAAAACATAATTAAAAGAAAAATAAAAGGAGATTCGAGATCTCAAAATTACAACCAAACCATGTTTTCATCATTACGAAAACATGATTAACTAAAGCCACACTAGGTATTACATTTTTCAACCAATTGCAAAAATACGTAAAATAAACCATTCATTCATTCATTCAACAAAAAGCATCAACTATATAAATTAATACTACAAAACATAATTCATTAATTATGTTGATTAATTATCCAAACCACCATTCAAACCGATCAAAATTATGTGACAATTCCTTAATTGCCCACAACAATTTTAATCATCCATAATCCATTTTTATTTTAAACTTTTTTAAAATAAACGGGTATCATTATTGTGAACCTTTTCACAATAACAAACAAACAAACATTATCTTTATAATGTCAAAAAACAAAACAAACAAATTTTTTTTTTCTTACGGATCACTGTTCACCGTGAACAGTACCAGTAAATTTTTTTTTTTTTTTTATCTTTCTTTCTAACGGTTTAAACCAAAAACCGAAAAACAGTAAAATAAATACAAAAAAAACTGCTGTAAACAGCAAAAAAAAAAAACAGGAATTTTTTTTTTTTCAACAGTAGCAGCACAGTAACACGGGCAGCAGTACTGAAATTTTTTTTTTTCAGGTGTTGCCTATATTGCTAGATCGATACAAAATTCAATATCTAATCGTTATTAAATATTGATTCAAACTAGATTATTCAATTTAACCTTTTAAAATGAACATCTAAATCATGATTAAATCGATTATCCTTATATTCATTTAATCACAATCGCTTTGAACATCATTAAAATTGAATCATTATACAAAAATTATCAATTTAAAACAATGAGTCCGAAAACAATAGCAACAACAAAATCAAAACAATTCCATCTTATTTTAATTTAATCCTCATCAAATTAAAACAACCACAAATTTATTATATTGAATTTTAACCTATTAAAATAACAATATCAATAAATCAACAATGGAAAAACAAAACCCTAAAAAAAAACACACGGCTACATGAAAAAAAAATTTCCAGCCGTGTCAGAAAATTTTTTTTCGGTAAAATCAATTTTTTTTTTTTCTCAAATTTATATTTCATACAAATGAAAACCATATAATATAATTTTGTAGCCAAAAGCTCTGATACCACTTGTGGGAAATAACAGTTTACATCCCCTTAAAATTTAGGATTATAACAAAATTATATGATATGAATGCAAGTCATAAATATGAAAACGATATAAAATAAAGAGAAAACGAATTGAACCTTTGGTCCTAGCAAAATTCGGCCTAAGAACAGATATCAACACAGATATCCTCCTAATCGTAACACCCAAGACTGATTGAGATATGCCCTTGTAATTGCTAGAAAAAGAATTAAAAGTTCCAGTTAACTTTTTTTATTTTTTTGTGTTTTGTGTGATGGAGGCACAAGTGAGAGAGTAAAAAAAATTAGGTTTTTATTTTCCTCACTTCCCTTTTCTTTTGACAGCACCATTAGGTCTATCATGAGGAGATTTAGTCTCCTCAAATAACTACCCATTGACTGGAAAAACCCGAGTGTATCTGGACACTTTTTTTCAGTCATTTTAGCTTCTAATATAATGTAATACATTATAATCGTCATTAGTCAAAGACCGACATTATAATACATCATTAATTATAAATATCCGTATATTTATAATTTTTCAATTAATTATAACGGTTTATGTTTAATTAGCTTACATTATATACAACAATTAAATATAACCTTTTATATTCAATTTACGAATTACAGTTAATTCGTCTTAGCTAACATTATTTAATCATTATTAAATAATTGTATCATCATCACATTTACTAACCTTTTAGTCAAAAACACCGACTAACCTTTTAATCATTTAATAAGGCATCAATATGATTATTTTCTCAAATAATCACATCTCTCAATCACATCCTTTAGGTGTGACTTTTAGGGACCAGTTGATCACCGCCATCTGTATGACGATAACGTCAAAATTATCTAGCAAGCCAACCGTTATCGATAAACGTTAATCAACTGATTACAATACAAAGTATACCCTGTGAACCTACAGAGAATTTATTTATGTTATTGCACTAACTGT
>JAIUZE010011409.1:0-13350 GCA_022085475.1 Heliosperma pusillum | reverse complement strand
AATTAAATATCTAGATATTATGTTATATTAATGAAAAGAAATGAAAATATCAAGCCCTATGAGAGGTGGAAGAGCCGTGTGGATAAGTGATGAATCGGGTCTGATTTTGCTCGATTTGCGAAATTCTCGTTAACTGATCGATAAAGTGAAATAATATCTAGATATTATGATATTGTAATCAAAAGTAATGAAAATATCAAGGTCTATTAGAGGGGAAAGAGAGCCGTGTGGTATTGTGTTTGTCGGGTCAGTTTTGTAAACGATTTGCGTAATCTCCGTTGACTAAATCAATAGGTTTACTTGACCATGGTCTAATATATAAAAGTCATATTTTATCCACAACCCATTTTACTAAACCCACCTTAACTTTACTACCTTTATCAAGACCCACTTTTCACCTATTTATTTTCACCTCTATCCTACCCCACCCAAATTTTAAAACTATTTTAATTAACAACAAAGACCAATAACCATGTGACACATAAGAAGGTGGAGAAAAGGGTGAAGGAGGTGGGAAGAGGACCCAAAAGCATGAAAGGTGAACCTAGGTTCAATTTTTTTAATATTTTTTTTCCTTTCACCCTCTTTCTAGACCTAATCCCCCACCCTTGATAAACATGGTCTAAAACTTACTTTCATTCATTAATTCATTAATAGTTACTGTTTTATTAAAAGGACTATTGATAATACTCCGTATAATTAATGACAAGCTATTGCCTTAGCTACCAGAAAAAACAACAAACTGCTCTTTATCTAAAAGTGAAAATAACTAATCAATAAGAAGATGACAAGAAATTTATGGCATTGAGTAATTAGTGTTACCGTCAAGGTAACAATCTGCCATCCACACGTAATTCCCACATCCACACAACAAAAGAAATTGGTCTCTCAAAGTGACATCACTTGATGGGAGATTATTGTAACCTACTCCCTACTTTCTAGTGCTCTCCGAATAGAACACAAGAAATGTCCAATCATATTGTTGTAAAGTTTCCGGGTCATTGCAAATTACGTTACGTTTTCATATTCACACGTACATAAATAAACTAAAAAAAAAACACTTTATATCAACTTGTTTTCAAACGTGATTACATTTAAGTGTAAAGTGATTACAAAATTTTGTCTTATTATTTTAGACCAAAATAGTCCGTTTAAAGCAAGACCAATTGATACTCCGTATACTCCGTATTTGTCGATATTGGATTTTATAAGACTCCCGCCAAACACTCGATGATGATAGGACAATATGTAATATTGTCTCGACAACGTCAATTAAATGGAGATTGTTTTATGATATAAAATGAGATTTAGTTGATTTTGTTTGTTCAAATAAATTTTAAATGATTTATTTTAAGTTAATTTAAAAAGTTTTAAATTGATTTTTAATAAATATATTTTTAGTTTATCTTATTTAAAGATTTTTTTTTGAGATTTGTTTTTAATCGATGGTGTTCGTTTTAAATTAAATTTAAAATGAATTAAAGTTACGATTTTTAAATAATTTCTTAACTCGATTTATTTTGCCCAACTTGAAAAGTCTATTTTAAGTTGCATTTATCACCTGAAGTTTCGTTTTAAAACTAAGTTTTAAAAGGAGATTTTAACTTGATTTTGCGACGGTCTTTGAGCCATTCCTTCTGAGCCTTAAGCCTATTACTCATAACAACCAACACACCAAACATGTAGCCCATATTCCCGACTACTATCCTAACAATTTTCGTGCCTAGTGGACTACCCTAACCCCTCCAAAAAACTGTCTTAAAACAGCCCGTCACCAATTTCCGGCCTCTTTCGACACCCAAAACCACCCCAAATTCGTTCCAAACGCCACCTATCTTAGCCCACACTTAGCCTACACTTAGCCAACCTTACCACGACCCAAACCCGACCAAAAAACGAACCCAAAACAGCCATACCCGTAATCTGTTTTCACGCGTAAAATAGAGCATCCAAACCCGCGCTTCTCCCCTTTAACCAAACTCTAAAACCTGAGTATCTTATCAGCCATATATCCTACCTTGATCCCCAAGCTACACATATCTCGAACCTTCCAATTAACACCTCAAACAGCTCACAATTTCTCCCTCAAAACTGAAACAATCCCTCACATAATACTCTCCATATCTCCCTCAAACTCTACCCTATAACCTACACTCTGTCTACTTCATTACACACATGATCCCCTCCTAAAATACTACATATTCCTCACTTAATAACTCACCAAAAATCGCAGCCAACAACCCTAAGAAAAACCGAGTTGATAACTCTCTCTCAAAAACCTATTTAAATACTCATCTTTCTCTCCATTTTCACACGTCCGTTCATCCTTCATTTAAACCGGAAAAACTTCCTTCATACACAACTTCTAGCATAATATAAATAACCATAAGATCCCAGGAAGAAACCCTCGGGAACTGCTTCAAAAACAACCACGAAAATCCCCCAAACGACCCCCTGTTTTCGCTAAAACAGAGGGCACGAACAGCCTATGTTCTCACCCTTATTCCTCCAAACTCCGACATTCATCACCAAAAACAAGTAGCACTTTCAAAAACTAGGGAATCCTAAAATTCCATAACATCTTTCATACTGAAAATCCGTTAAGAAACGAAGTCACAAAGTCGATTTCAAAACAGCCTATTGCGAAGCAATAAAAAACGTGAATGCAACTTTAGAAATCGTCGAGGACGTACCCTTTTTGTTTAAAATCTACATTTACAAATCATACACGACTCCAAGAGGCTGTCTCGATTTACATGTACGTTGAGGGTGCATAAAAATCCCAACTTTCTCCTTTTCTTTCTTCTATTTCGTTTTTTTAAATAGTATTATTGATTATTGTTACTAACTCGTTTGTTTGTTTGTGTAGTTTCTTTCTTAACATTTGATGATGCTACTAACCATTTTTACTAACCCCTTATTATGAATCTAATGATTTGTTTTCAAAAGTTTTATTTTGTTTTAATTTGATGATGCCACTAACCATTGTCACTAAATCATTAACATGGATTAATAAAACAAGGTTGCATTCGCATTAAACAAACTCACATGCTAAACAACTTTGACGAAGTCAATCATGCATTAAACCACCTAGAACGGGATTCACATGCTTAGGATTATTTCATGTAAAACGATGTTTGCATTTATAATCGTCGTAGCTATGGATTCCTTTGAAATTCATTACTTGATTAGTAGAGGACGTTATCGAAACGGGCGGGGTTGGGTGTCCTATTAATGGGCTTCCCAACACATACCTTCACCCTTACTCAAAATCGATGATTTCCGGATGTGCGAATCCATTTGGTCGCGAGAGTCATTCAATTGTGTGATTTAGGGAGACAAGTCTCTAAGCTTTAATCACTCGTAGTCTATTTGCACATTGCTTTCGATGAAAGGTGTAAAGCTGACTTGAACGGTTCCAAGTTTCCATAAAACTTGGTGGCGACTCCTATTCAATAACCTTAATTTGATTCGGGTTAAACCACAAGTCGATATGCCCTGTCGGATCCCCGCGAAGCGATCGCGGGGGGTGGTCCACAACTTGGAAACTCCGCTGGGGAAGGGGGACGAGATTACACATTGTTTCTAGCATCCTTTCCTAGAAGGCGAGACTTGAAAATGAAGTAATGGTTAGTAAAAGGATACTCGTAGTACAACGAGGCATGCATAAACCCGTTAGCTTTTCCCAGGCCGCCCTGCTGTCTTTGTGATGGTTGAAGGGTATATGCTTTATTTTGACCGACCAAGACTTAGATGTCAAGGAGCATACATCTCTATTTTCTGAGTGAGTAATTGCTAGATGGTTTCCGTGTCATGGTTTTGAAAATTCTCTTGTCATTTTTCAAACCCGAACTTTTCAACTAGCCAATTCAAAATGCATCGTTTTAAAAATGCGGAATCCAAACATTATTTTAAAAATGATCCAATTCGGTTGTTACCTATCCAATCAAAACCCGAGCATAGAACTTGTCTCGTTTTGAGTCGTGTCCATGAGTCACACAGCCACTAGGGCCCGTCCTAAGGACGTGTAGCACGACCCATTTGGACCAGCTCGATCCAAGTACGGATCCAAGTCATGTTTAGATTAGATGTCGTCTTTTGTCGAACCACAAAACACCCACCCACATCACTTTTGGGCATCGAAGTTGACCCATTGGATTAGATTGTCCATGTACGGGTTAGTCACACTAAGTTTGTGGCCAAGTCAATGCATAGTCGGGTCGAAGATCCAAATCACATGTCATTATGTTAAAGATCCCCCCACAAATGAACTATGTTTGTTTACGGGTCTAAGTCATGTCTAGTCGAGTTTAAAACCCAAATCCTACATCAATTGCATTAGGTCTTCACAAATGAACCCCACGTTCGTTTCCAGGTCCAAAACAGTCCAGTCCATTTGCAATCCTGATTCGTTGTACCGTCAAATAGGATATCCACCTTGTCAAATGCATCATTGGCTTGACGTTATACCGCCAAATTCAACACTCGAGTCAAGCCTAATGTTGAAGACAACAGGCCTTAACCCATGGACCCAATCACGATTCCATGTAGACCCGTATTGAACATCGAGTGGGGACATGTCGTCCCAATCCAGCTGTCTCCGACGCGAGCCAAAGGCAAATCAAGTTGCAAAAGTGGACCAACTTTCAAACCAAGCATCTGAACCAAATCTTGAAAGAGAAGAGCTCAAGACCGAGGTTGTCGATTATAAGTCAGGATTCACATTAAAGTCTTTGTCGGAATCGAGTCTAAGATTTTTCTCCTATCAGCCATGCAAAAGTGTACTTTCAATTTTTGTGATAATCTAGGGCATGTCCCAGAAATCACATTGCTCTTTGAGTCGTTTCAAACTCCTTTTGATATCAATGAAAATGTTTTTGTTTTTGCATTTATCAAATCAATTCAATCTGAAAACATGGTCAAAAGTTGCACAAACACTCAAAGGCACCCATTAAGTAGGACTATGCCCCATTTTAAATGGTAAGTTAAACTAGGATCCCATGTTTGTTTCCCTTACCTTTTTCATGTCTCGTAATATCAAACCTCAAGAAAAAACTATTTCCCAAGACGAGCTCATGAATGGTTCTATGATGAACCCAGGCTTTCTCCTTGTACCCATATCGATGATAGAAGGGAAGGCCCATTCCCCACCAAATCATTCCATCTCAGAAAGAGATAAAGAACGACCTATTCTCACAAAAAAATGTTAGTCTAACCAAAACAAATTTGGCGAAGCCTAAAATATGTCAAAGTGGTTCGATACTTCAATGCTCCCGGAGGAGGATCCATTAGATTAGAGCTCCACAATGGTTCTGAATTCAATCGTGACCAAGATTATGAGTCGAGGTCTACTCAAATAGCTCACCAACCTCAACGGTGACAAAATTCCAAAAAACATATCTAATCAAAAGTGTTGTAGACACATGTCAAAAAACAAACTTTCAATAGCCAACAGTCAATGGTTAAAGCAATGAATCGAGTACCATTAGACTCGTGTTCCAGTTCGAAGGGTGAAGCCCAAATGGTCAACAAACACCATAAACAACCTTTTGCAACCCTAATTGCTTCTCGAGACAGTCACATGGAGATAGTCAATAATTCTAAGAATTCTTTCAACTTGGTCATTACATCCAATCCATTAGGGTCCAGACATGAAAATTTGATCCAACATCATCTTCCTACCCATTTGCACTCGGGTTCCATCAAACCCATGACACCATTTCGAACTACATTACAAGACATAAGCTTTTGGCCTAAGCACCGCAAAACAAACCTTCAGAATGATGGTTCTCCACGCAAACCGGTTATTACCAAGCTTCACATCCCAAATCATCACAACCTTTTACACCAACCCAGACACGGGATTTAACGGTACCTTACAGGGTAGAACGGGATACATATGATACCTTAGGTGAAACCTTTTGGTGTGTACACACAAACAACAATAAAAACTTTATGCACGTCGGTCCAAACTACGTCGGGTTTGATTTCGCTCCATGCGAATACGTAGGTAGTCCTTCTAAAACAGGATTTAACCATCCACCCCTTCATCTTGTCGATGTCAGGGGATCCCTTGTGCGAAAGCCACAAATTTTATTACGGGTCTTAACCAAGTCCAAATATAGCCACCTTCAATTGAGTCAGTCATAGTACTCAATTTAGGCTAGGATGAAGAGCTAGATTCAGATACCTTAATCGCCAGGTCTCAGAATGAGCTTTACCTGACGGTATAGGCAAGGATGTTCAGTTTGATAGTTGGTCAGCGTTCTTACAAAGATATGCTTTGGAGATTATGATACCCTCTACCTATATCCCGTTCACGTGATGTGTCCATCGTTCTGAAAGAGCCTGCATATTTAGAAGTCTGTCAGTCAGTGAGACTTTGTCTCAATTCAAATCAAAATTCACAATGTCATTTATTTCAGTCGCATTGAAAATGCATTTTGAATCACTACACATTTTTAGTCGCATTTAAAATGAAAAACATTGGAGTCGCATTTAAAATGCATAGTTTGCACACTTACGGATTGACATCATTCAAGTTGTAAGATAGATGTACCAATGACACCATTCGAGGTTTGACTCACCAAACAAACATTATTTAAAGGACCATTCAAGGTAAACATGACATACATGTGTAAGACAATTCAAAAGCCGGCATTAAACATGTGAATGGGACGTAAGATAAATGTGTTGGAGTAAGTGTCCTTCACAATAGTGCATTTATATAATAAATCTCATTTTGGAATATTCGTGGGATGACTAGTATATTGATACTCCACGTCAGTTCATTAACGTAAATCAATAACGATCAGCTGACTAAAGTTAGACGTTATTATCGTTTTACGGCGGTGATCAACTGACCTCTTTCGGTCACACCTAAAGGATGAGACCCAAACAGTAAACTGATTATTTGTATACGATACAGTTTAATTAGTCCTTTACATATATATATTTGATATATGTTTGGTTATGAGAGTTATTTATTGGAAATTGAGTTATGAACTCATTCAGATTAAGTTTATTACTCAATTATACGATAACTGACTGAATAAATTTTACGTCTTATTTTAATACGATTAAATAAGAATTAATTTAGTAATTTATCGTTAATTTACTAAATTAGTTGAGGTTGGACATATATTTTGAGGTAGAGGTAATTAGTTAATTATATTTACATGGAGTTGTAAAATAAGTTAACTAGACATTGTGGGACTTATTCGTATTGATATAATGGTAAAATATTACTTAAAAGTTAAGTATATATTATTCATTAATTTGAATCATATAATTGTTATATAATCAAATTAACACTTAATTATACTAGGATAATTAAGCATATGATTATAAGTATTTGTGGGACAAATATCAAAAATCAAAATGGACCACTTTACCTATATGGAGGCCGGATTCTATGTAGTGGAAGAAATGATTTTTGTTCATTTCTTGTATCACACTACAACATATTGATTATGACATGTTATTGAAGGGTTCTGTTACGATTTCCAACAGATTTGAATTACAGAATTCCCAAGATCTCATGCATGTTAAGTATTAAGATTAAACAAAAAGGGGGATTAGCAAACTTACTTGGATGCGGAAGAATTCCAATAATATGCTAATAAAAAGAAGTATAATAAAACCAAAATCGCAGCTTCTTGAATAATAATATAATCTGTGAGACCGTCTCACAATAACGCCCCAAGTGTTGCGCCTCTACCGGTATCCACAAAATATGAGTGTGTATGCTAGTACAAACTTTATGGGCAATTTTCTTCCCTCTAAGATTTTGATCTCTAGAAAAACTCATAATAAACACCTCCCTCTATATCTCTTTATATAGGGAGTTCAAGGGAATCCTAGACGATCTAGGATTAGGAAAGTATAATAAGAATAATAAATATTATTCTTATTCCTTTAATAATTAATCAATATTAAGTATTATATTGCCCAAAACTCATCTAGTGTGTGACCCATTAGGACTGACTAATACTACCCGAGTCCTAACTCCTTTAAGACTCAGACTATAAGCGGCTCCTAGCAAAACATTGTAGCCACACAGAATTAATCAGTTATACAATATTACAGACATATGGGCATACTAACTCCTTCAGTCTCCCACTTGCACTTATGTCCTCTAAGGCACCATAATCTCTTTGCTTCTATCTCTACAGATGAGAATAGGGTAGGCGAAGTATCATCCCTATAAATCTCAATCTCTTTTTTCGAATCTCTGAGCTGAATTGTTACAACTGACGACTGACTTTCACCTCGTATGGGCATGGCCATGCACTTAAACAATTCACACTCTTCGAGAGGCCGAAGATGATAAACTTCTTTCACAAAGAAGGAGCAAATCTCATCTTGTCTAACCTCATCCTATCACATGTTCCATGACAAGTCCAACCATCACCTTTATAACCACCAGTCACGGTTGACGTTTGGTGATGTCAAAACTAGCACTTCACATGTACAGAATAGTGAAAGACTCAAGTCTAAAGACTACCAATTACGGTGAAAGAAACTTTGTTGACACTAAGCAAAACCTTAACAAAGTTATTTGGCGGGTCAGTCTAATACATATTCCCAACATGTATCAATGTGCCTGGTTTGATATCACAATATCAATGACTTACGGAACATAGTTATCAACAACCTCACATACTAATCATTATAAGACATAAGTGTCCCTTTCACTATGCCATGATTACAGACTTATATAAATACATTATCTTATAAAACAAAGTTCCATAACCAAGTCACGCACTTGGTAATCTGTTTAAACAATGTATACTATTTTGCGACAAATATAATATTCAATTATACGTAATTAAATGCAAAATCAATTCTTTTATCATATAAAATGTTGGACCAATTCTATAGTTTTGATAATGACATGTGCTTACTTGATAATGTGCTTTACTCGATATATCATATGCGTGTAATTGTGTGCTTTAGTCTTATTATAGCTAGCAACAATTATGAGAAGAAGGATCAAAGATATAAGAACTTCAGGCATAAATTTGATAAAGTCTGTGAGACAAAGTTTTAACAACTTCAGGAATAACTTTGGAAGTTTACATGGAAGTTATAGCTACCCAGTCATAACTTTAAAGAAAATCGCTTCAAGCAAGATCTACCTCAAACAACACAAGACTCGAGATGGAGGGTATTTGTGATCAAGATGAAGAGATGATCCATATACTGAAGATCTTTGTGAAGATTAGATAGTATAGGTCGTCATTCGGTAACTATTCCATACAAGTGATTTTAAGTTCGAAATTATAGCTTTAGCCTATAACTTTGGATGATAAATGTTGATGCATGATTTTGGAAATAAAATGTTTTAAATGTTTTCAAAAGTGAAAGAGTATTTTTATATTTATCAAAAGTTTTATTAGAGAATATATTTATGAGATTCTATTGGTTAGTAATACAACTTATGGGTTGTCATGCTACCTAGGGTTTCTAATATTTTCTATCTCAATTTGTTGTTAACCTAATAAGCCCACCTAGGGTTTGAGCCATCTAGGGTTTCGTGTAAACCAATGGATTGTGCCACCTAGGGTTGCGTAATTCCTAGGGTTTCGTGAGCTAGGGTATTTCGGCCTATCTAGGTTGTTTCCCTTGTTTACCTAATCTAGGATTCTACTATATCCTTACAACAATATTTTGAGATATTAAAGATAAATATATTTCTATAAGATAAACCAAACAATATTTTGAGATAAAGATATTTCTAAAAGATAAGCAAATATTATTTTATGATATTAAAGATAAATATCTTTCTTAAATATTAAGTTAGGGTTTTAGATCTACTATGATTCTATTACTATAAATACTCCTTCATATCTTAATTGAAAAACACACGAAATACACAAGCAATCACACGGCATACATACTTACTTGTGTTGATTTTCCAAAATCGTTTTAAAACAAAACTTTGAGCAAAATATTTATTATTTTTAGAGTTTTTTTTTTAAAAAGAATCGTGCATCAATTATTATCAATCGCTTGAGTGAAATACGTTATTGGATAATAGTACATCATTATAAGCTTACAATTCTTTAACCGGAATCTGTGTGAGTTATATTGTACTTTCTTATTAGCGTAAGATAGTATAGAGTATTTAGCGATACTCACCTTGAGTTATAATCATAGTGTTGATTATACGAGTGGGTTGATAATTTTTGTAATCCGTAGAAAGGTACTAAGAATTATTAATCGAGAATAGTGGACGTAGGTTTTAACGTGTGAAACTGAACCACTTCAAAAATTCGTGTGCCTCTCTCTACTCTATTTACTTTTCGTTATTTCGTTACTTACGCTTACTTTGATTAATTAATTAGTTGATTTTAATTCATAAGATCAAATAATTATTTACATATCATATAAACCGAAAAAGTGGGGCTAGTTTTTAATACTCAATTCACCCCCCTCCTCTTTCGTATTCGATCAATAGACTCTACAATTGGTATCAGAGCCTCGTGCTCTTGATTGCCTTACAGCAAGGACTTTGATCCATTTATCCTATTATTTTTATTTATTTTCCGCTGCATTTAATTTTATTTTAATGGATTCCAAACATCTGAAGTGTCCCGTATTCGATGGGAAGAACTACAGTTTATGGAAAAATATGATGACCCATTTCATAAAGGGTAACGATTACGAGTGTTGGCTAATCATTAAGAATGGCCCTAATAAGATCATGCTTGGATCTGTTAATGGCACTCGCGTCGAAAAGAAAGAAGATGACTATGTTGAGGCAGATTATAAGAAAGCTGAGAAAAATTCAAAGGCTATTAGTCTGTTGCAAAACGACATGAGTCATACTCAATTTGATCGTTTCTCATTTAGTTCTACTGACAAGGAAATATGGGATGGTCTAAAGTTATCCTATGAGGGGACAACTGTTGTCAAAAAACAACGTATTGCATTACTAATGCGAAAATACAAAATGTTCTCTATGGAACACAATGAATCGCTTGACAGCATGTCCACTCGCTTCTCTAGTATCATTAATGAATTGAAAAATATTGGAAAAACTTTTGACTCCGAGGAAATTGCCAGGAAGATCCTTAGAAGTCTATCTAAACTATGGAGACCTAAGGTGAAGGTAATTGAGGAATGTAAAGATCTATCTAACCTATCTTATCAAGAGTTACTCGGAACCCTAATGGCTCACGAGATTACTCTTGATGAGGAAGAGGCAAATGATAGTAATAGTAAGAAAGTGGCTTTGCAAGCCGAGTCTAGTGAAAAACATGATTCGGATCTTGAAGATGAAACAGTGTTATTTGCTAGACGTTTTAAGAAAAAATTCTTTAATAAACGACAAGGGAAAACGTTTAACAATAACACTAACAAATCTTGCAAGAAGCCAATTGAGTCAAAAGGGTCTCTTTCAAGTCGTGGTTGCTTCAAATGTGAGGATAATGATCACATGATCAAGGATTGCCCCACATGGAATAAAATCAAAGACAAAAATCAACGAGACAAAACCAAGAAGGAATTCAAGCAAGTGATGATGGCTTATTGCTGGGGAGATCTTGACACAGAGGACGACGAGTCAGAGGAAGAAGAAGTCGCCAACCTGTGTCTAAGCAACGTCAGTCTTGATCTAATTTCTGACGATGACAATGAAAGTGAATCCGAATTATGCCTTGTCGGCAACTCAGATTCAGAGCCAGATTCAGAAGATGATGAAGAGGTTAGTCATCTTGAACTTAAAAAGCAAGTTAAGAATTTATCTAAGAAGTCATTAATTAAGTATTTTGAAGAAGCCTTAGATCATTGCCAAAAACAAAGTCTTGAATTAAAAGATCTTAAAGAAAAAATCCTTGACATTGCCGAGGAAAACCAACTTCTAAAGGCCAAAGCGAAAAAGCTCAAGTCTAAAGTTATGGCAACTTCAGCTATAACTTCAGACATGACAAATGTTGAGAAAGAAGCTCTTGAGTCTAAAGTTATAGCTAATGAAGCTATAATCTCAGAGTTAAAGCTCAACATTAAACATCTTCAAGCCAAAGTTATAGCTAATGGAGCTATAACTTTAGAATTGAAGAAAGTCAATGAGCTTTTACGATCTGAAGCTAAGGCAAAGGAAGTTGCTATTCTTGATCACAAGAAAGAAAACTCTTTTCTTTCTCAGAAATTGAAAGATATAAAGGCTGAATTCTCCCAAGCCAAAAATCAACACAATGAGGACAAATTTATCTTGAACAAACGTTTTAACGATTTTCGTGAAAACTTTAAAAAGAACTGTTGGACCAATTTGATAGTTTTGATAATGACATGTGTTTACATAATAATATGTTTTACTCGATATATCATATGCGTGTAATTGTGTGCTTTAGTCTTATTATAGCTAGCAACAATTATGAGAAGAAAGATCAAAGTTAGGCATAACTTTGATAAAGTCTGTGAACTAGCACTTCACATGTACAGAATAGTGAAAGACTCAAGTCTAAAGACTACCAATTACGGTGAAAGAAACTTTGTTGACACTAAGCAAAACCTTAACAAAGTTATTTGGCGGGTCAGTCTAATACATATTCCCAACATGTATCAATGTGCCTGGTTTGATATCACAATATCAATGACTTACGGAACATAGTTATCAACAACCTCACATACTAATCATTATAAGACATAAGTGTCCCTTTCACTATGCCATGATTACAGACTTATATAAATACATTATCTTATAAAACAAAGTTCCATAACCAAGTCACGCACTTGGTAATCTGTTTAAACAATGTATACTATTTTGCGACAAATATTCAATTATACGTAATTAAATGCAAAATCAATTCTTTTATCATATAAAATGTTGGACCAATTCTATAGTTTTGATAATGACATGTGCTTACTTGATAATGTGCTTTACTCGATATATCATATGCGTGTAATTGTGTGCTTTAGTCTTATTATAGCTAGCAACAATTATGAGAAGAAGGATCAAAGATATAAGAACTTCAGGCATAAATTTGATAAAGTCTGTGAGACAAAGTTTTAACAACTTCAGGAATAACTTTGGAGCTGGGAACATGGGACGTTATTAGTAAACAGCATAACTTTAAAGAAAATCGCTTCAAACAAGATCTACATAAAACTACACAAGACTCGAGATGGAGGGTCTTTGTGATCAAGATGAAGAGATGATCCGTATACTGAAGATTTTTGTGAAGATTAGATAGTATAGGTCGTCATTCGGTAACTATTCCATTCGAGAGATTTTATGTTCAAAAGTTATAGCTTTAGCCTATGATTTTGAATGATAAAATATTGATGCATGATTTTGGAAATAAAATGTTTGAAATGTTTTCAAAAGTGGAGGAGTATTTTTAT